>CM075808.1:55174289-55422433 GCA_037975025.1 Excoecaria agallocha
GCCTATTACAGTTTCTATGAGTAGAAACTTAATAATGAATACAAAATTTGTTTTATAAGATCATGAGTTAAAATAGGGAATGTGAGAAGACAATCTAAGGTTAGGCATATGTGGATAAGAGGATCTTATTTTTTCGAGATGTTATATATCCTTAACCGGTGTACAACACTAGTGCTCTAGAGGTATGCTGATCGCACATTCTATCTACTTATATGATTGAAGATCATGATTGGATATCGTTCTGTCATGTGCGAGTGGGATATGATAGAGTTTGGATACGTTCATGACTCTATATTGGATGAGATCCAATTAAATAAAGATATTAGTATCTTTTTCTGATTAAATTATCTGATCCTATCTCAGAAAAAGTCTGAGTTATATTAGGAAAAGGACTCTAGTACACTTCTATATAAGGGGGATCATAATTCAATTTTAACGTTACTAAACATACTAACTATATTGCCAGTATCTCATAATCTCTCCCTAAAAGAATTAAGTATTCTTTTATTTCTCTCTACATCTTGCAATTTTTAAGGGGTATTTAGACCGTGGAATTATTATTTTTATCCCACATTCATTGCTTGTAAATAAAACTCTAGCCAATGAACCGAAACAAGATTATTTGCTTCCATTACTCCCGCTTTTAAAAGTTACTACGTTATAAGAGGTAAATTTATTTTTCCTCTTATTTGAATGATATAATTAGTTATATCTAATTTATTGTGCATAAAATCCCTCAATTCAATTTGATTTGGGCATTAGCTTTCTTTATATATATATTAGTTCTGAGTGCACATGCATTGCAGGTAATATATAGTTATTTATTTGTATAACTAAAAATTGACAATAAATAATCATTAACAAAAAATATTTTACATTTACATCTATTTTGACTTTTTAAAATTTTCATTTTTACCGAATATATAACCAAAATTAAAAAATGTATTCAAATTTATTTTGTGCTACAACTGATTATTTGTCAAAATTCCAATTTGAATTATCTTTTTTCAAGTATTTCGCTTTTATTGATGGCTAAATCATCCTAAAAAATAATAAAATCTTATCTGATATATATGAATAGTTAAATTAAGTATAAAATTAATTAAAGTAAAAATAAAAAATTATAAACATTCTTTTTATTTCATTGAAATTAATTTAAAAATATATTTTACTACGTTTATATATACTATGAGTCAAGATAGTCAAACCTACATCTGATATAGAATTGAAAAGATATAAAGGGTTAAAAAATTAAAGATTTAACCGAAATTAAATAAACATTGAGCCGAGATTGAATATATATATATACACACACACTTCATCACTATTTCAGCTCCACTTCAAATTTGGCTTTTAATTTTTCTTTTCACAAAAATTAAATAATAATTAAAATATCTCAATTTTTGAAAAAAAAAAATACTCCTTTTATTTTTTTTATAATACATTTTTAAAGGGTGGAAGGATAGTATTCAAATTTTGATCAATTGAAAAAAATAATCAAATTTTAAAATGTTTGAATGACGGGTGATTCATCCTTTTATTAATCAAAATAGAAAAAAATATATAAATTTATTTAAAATGCCAAATAATAGTTTGTAACTGAAATGACAGCAAATTGGGTTTTTTAAAGTGCTCAAACCGCTCCGTCCAATTTATCGAGGGTACGAGCATTTTTATATGAGTTTGAGATGGATTTAGATATTAAAAATAAAATGTATTGCAGATTTGAATTTGGTACCAATTTAATATTTCGGATATCTACTACCCAAACCCGTTTACATTTAGTTTCAATAACACGTACTCGAAAATATCCATCATTTTAAATTCATTTATTTGAAAAATAATTTAAATTATAGGTCTGAGTAAGACTTTTAACACTTACCCTTCTAAATTTATGTAATACTTATTATATAATTGTAATGGCCAAAAAATTCAATTTTCGTAAATAATACTTTTCGAACAGTGAATGATGTCACCAGAGTGACATCGGGCATCATGATATTAGTATTAATACACTAGATTCCATAAAAACTTTGGAGTTAAACGTGTTCGAATGAGAAAAATACTAGGATCGGTGACCTTCTGAAAAGCTTTTGTGTTGCAATATTAGAAAGTATATGTATTGTGCTATTGAAAAGTATAGATTAAAATGAGTCCAGTGGTATAATTTGAGGTGAAATTAAGATCGGATAAACCTTTAAAATACTCAGTAAAGAATTTTCCCGGACTGTAAAATAGGATTTAACCAAACTTTGACCAACCTGAAAATATTTTACAAGCCTCCAAAAATTATTCTATTTGCGTAGAAATACTTGAAATAATCCCAATTAATATTCGGGAGTGAAAAATAACTTTTCTAACTATTTTAAATTTTTAAATTTTTAGCTGGTAAAATTAGTCTCTGGGCTTAAAGCATAATCCTAGAGACCTCTGAAAAATTATCTGAATATATGGATTTACTAGAAATATTATGGGGGATTATTTGATGGAGAAATTTTAATTTTTTGGTGATTTTGAAAATTGAGTTTTCAAACTGGTCGAAAATATTTCGATACCCTGAACCCTATTGAAATAAACTCCGATTGATCCAAAATTTTAAACGCATCTTAATTATAATATTTAGCAATTTTTGGAAAAATTTTGGTGAAAAAATAAAATAAGAATGGATGAGCCAATGAGAAATTGACAAGTGGCACAATTATGTCCACATAAAGTGGATTGATTTGTCCACCCTTTAAACCACTGATTTTGGGAATGATTTTTGGGCAAAATATTTTCCCAAAATTAAAAAAATATGGACAAAAAATAGACCAAAGAGCAGATCTCCCTCTCCTCCAAAAATATAACCCAAAACTTAGTAAAATTCCACCATTTTCACTTAATTCAAGCTCTCCTACCGTAATTTTTCATGCTTTATCAATTGGAATCACTCTTATCATCTCTTAGCAGCCCTAAAATCAAGAAAAATTCAGATTTAAAGTGGAAGAAGTGCCTAGAATCGTGAAGAAAAAGGTTTGGAGCAAAATTCATGTAAGTTAATTTAGTGGTATTTTAATGATTTTAATGGATTTTTTGGTAGATTTTGATAAAAAAATTTATATTTTAGGTTGAATTTGAATTATAGATGAAGAAAATTGAAGAAATGAATCATGGAAGAATTTAGCCAAGGTGGAGTTTATGGAAATTCAAGTGGAATCAAAGGAAAAATGAAAGAAAAAGATGAAAAAGGAGAAAAATTATGGATAAAGCTTGAAAAATAGGTAAGTTGATACCTAAACTAACTAATTTCATATAAACCCTAATTTATGTGGTTTAGGGCTTTGGATGTAGATAATGTTTATAGTTAAATTAAAGGTAGAATAATGAAATTAAATGTCAAAAAAACTAAATTGGTATGAAAAATTGTATAAAAGAATGGATAAAGGTGTAAAATTAGTTTAAAACTCTATTATGTCATTTAGAGAATATTTGTTAAATGTGAACTATAATTCAAATTAATGATAAATTAGTGAAATTATATGATAAATAATATAATATATGAAGTCAATTGTATGAAAATATGGTTGGAAGTGATACATTAACTGTGTAACCTATTATGTCCTTTAAGGATTAATTGAGTAATATTAGTATTTATTCAAATTAATGGTAGATTAATATAAATAAAGGATAAAGAATGAGACATATGGTCTTAAAAACATGAAAATATGATTAGGAATGGTAAATTAGTTATGGAACCTAGTACGTAAGTGAATGAAATTAAAGTTAGATAAAGATTTTAAGTGAATTAAGGTTAGAATGATGTTTAATATGCATGAAAAATATGGTAGAAATGTGTTTGATGAATTAAAAAAATTTATATACACATGACCTAATAATGGCCAAATAGTAAAGTATAGGAATGAGAAATAATAAATGATGAAAATAATTAAGATACCTTGATAAATTATTGAAATAACATGAACTGAATGATAATTGGTGAAGAAAACAACCAAGAAGAAATAGAACTTCAAGTGGACGAATAGTATCCTTAAGCTTATCAAGTGGTACTTTGATGATTAATTAAATATTTAGCATGAAATGAGCATTATAATGATAAATAAACTCAGTGTGAGCGATTAGAACATTAAGTTACATTTGGATATAATGTTGACCAAATGGATATAATGACGTTTACGTGTGTAACAAATGGATACTAGTGAAATTTAGTTGTGTATCATCACATTGAATCTTGAAATGATTATAGAAACATGTAAAGTATGATAATGTATGAGAAAACATGATGTATGTATGTGGACACAACATGGTTGAATGGTGTACTATATGAAAATGGCATGTTTCAACCATATTTGGATGATATTACACATGTTTACCATGAATGAGTAACTGATGAGCATGAATGGATAAGAATTGAGTAAATGTGAATTATGACACAATGTGAAATGTATGAAAATTTATGTGAAAATATGACATAAGATGAATAAATGCATTTGCCCTTAGTGTACAATGGTTAATCTAAGATTTTAGGATATAATGGCTAGCCAAAGGGACATATACCGTGGTAAATCATGAAGTGAATTGGTACTATAGAGCACCACTAGTCGACCCAGATGTACACATTAGAATGACAATTGAGGCGTAAATCACTCCATGTGATCCCTCAACATATTCTTGAGGCATAGATCATGCCATGTGATCACTCTAGTTCATTTTGGACCATTGGAGTTCTCCCTTCTCTAAAGCCATACTTTCCACCCCCTTTCCAAACATAAAACTACCCAACCTGCTTAGATATAGTGGAAATACGGATCCTCAAGCACATGTAGACCAATTCTATCACTCCATGTTAATTAACACTATAGAAGATGCTGCCCTCTATAAGATTTTTTTCACAAACCCTAACAGACTTCACTCAGGTATGGTTCGAGAACCTGCTCGAACACTCAATAAATAGTTTTAGGCAGTTTGCTAAGATGTTCGAGGCAAAGTTTGTTGTGGCCATTCGCCTAACCCAGAGTTTCAACTGACTTACATCAAGTGGTCCAGGATAGGAGGGAGCCTTTGCGGAGCTACATAGACAAATTTAACATGACAACCATGGATATTTAGAATTTAAATTTGGAAGTTGCCATTAATGCCCTCAGTTATAATACCAGGTGTTAGAACTTTAATGATTCATTTAGCAAGAAGCCCCCATCCAATTTTATCAAGTTGATGATTAGAGCCCATAAATACATCCAGATTGATGAAGCCAGAAGATTAAAGTATAGTGAGCAAACAAATAAGGAAGAAAGTTCCTGAAGAACAGGGCAGGAAAAAGGAAGTTCAAGAAGGAGTGAGTCTCGGGCAATGAGAGCAGTGAAGAGGTCTTTCATAGTTTCAAAGCCGTACTCAGATAATCGAAAGACAAAGCAGTTAACCAAACTAACTGCCTCCCTAGCACAAGTTCTATCCTGGATAAATAAGAATAGTGAGGTAAAATGGCCAAAGCCCATAAGAGAAGATCTAAACAGGGATCAATGCCTGTATTGTGCCTTCCACAAAGATAGGGGACATGAAACTAACAATTGCAGACAGCTCAAAAGGGAGATCGAATACTAGATAAAGAAGGGTGAGCTCTAATAGTTCATCAAAGGGAGCCAAAGTGAGGATAGGCAATCACCACCTCAGTAGTCAGGAAGGGGAAAGGAAGCAATAGCAAGAGAGTCCCTACAGGGGTAATCAATGTAATTTCTAGCGAAAAACACTACGACATGTTTGGAGATTCCAAGAAATGCAAGGCAAATGAGATTTTTTCGCTCGAAACCAATTCATCCATCCTATAAAATGACATAAAATTCTCATTGAAAGATGGGAAACATGTCAGGCAGCCTCATAATGATGCATTAGTGATGGAGGCATTGATTGAACATTTCCTAGTGCAGTGAATTCTAGTAGACATAGGCAGCATGGTCAATCTAATTACTTTGCAAGCCTACAAGGCCCTTGGCATGCCAAGCCCATTGAAAGAGGTCACAGTTCCCTTGATTGGTATCTTCGGAAAACCAGTTAAGGTAGAAGGCTCGGTCAACCTAAGTATGCAACTCGAAGATGACTCAATTTTCAGATCATATATAACATGCTTTATGGTAGTTAATATATCGCTATCTTATAATGCAATTTTTGGCTAACCTCTGTTGGCCACAGTAGATGCTTATATTTCTATACAAAAATTAGTCATAAAAATTTCAGCACCAGAGGGAACAACAATACTTCAAAAAACCAGACAGTAGCTCAAAAAGCATATGTTACAACGTTGAAAGAGGTGAATCAAACGCTCTCGATAGATGTATTGGATGTCCCAATGGACACAGTGTTAGTGTAAGCCCTAGCCCCAATGCATTGTTATAAAACACTTAAGTTAATAAATGAGACATTTGTTTTATCTATTATATTCCTGTGCATATCAATTGATAGAACTATCCAAGAATGTTGTTTCAGTTTAAGTTATCATGTGTGAGGCACATAGTTGTAAGACCTTGAAATAAATGAGACTTCATTCTAAATATCCCTAGTCAGTCATTGTTATGGAAATAACAAATGAATTAAGACTAGTATGCTCTCTCTGATAATTTGAGTTCTGTCTTACGGATCATAAGGACTGGAGTTTCAATCAGAGATCATAGATACATGTTTAGAACATGGTATCCAGACTCGATCCGTTCATGAGAACACTATATGGTAAGAGTCATAAGTGTTTCTCATGTGCAAGTTTTGTATCGGAGTTCTTAGACCTAAAATCTCTATGAAACTCTTTTTGAATTACTGTGTACTTTGACATACACCTAACGTGCTAGTAACAAGGTGACAAGTATGGGTATACATTGATCCATATTAGAGAGCATGAGAGAAGTGAAGGGATTATCCCTCTCGATAAGAGAGAAAATATCATCGATCACTTGATCAGTGAACTGAGAAGTGTATGGCCACACCGAGATGAAATAATGAGTAATCATTATTTATCTGAGAGTTCAGTATCACTCGAATATCAAGAAAGGAATTAGTATATATAAGGATGACTGGTTCCATGCCTTATATTAATTCTGATATTTAAGGGTAAGGGACTATGTAAAATTACATTAGATCACTAAATGCCATTTGCATTTTCAATTAATTTGAAATGCTATAATATCTTACTAGAGAATATATATATAATTGAATTAATTTATTAATTCATTGCCAATATTAAATGGATCTATAGGATCGCACACAAAGCATTGGGCTTAAAATATTTAAATAGTATATTAGAAATTAATTTAGGCTTTTATTTAAAGTCAAATTAATGTATGCAATGGGTAAACATATTTTTGAATATTTAAATAGTATATTGAAAATTAATTTGGGATTTTATTTAAAATCAGATTAATGTATGCAATGGATAAACAAATTTTTGCCTAAAACAGCAAATATGTTAAATAGTTTTTGCTGTTTTAGGCAAATAATTTGCCTTAAACAGCTAATAATTTGCCTTAAACAGCTAGCTGTTTAAGGCAAATCTGTTGAACTGTTATTTTGCCTTAAACAGCTTGCTGTTATAGGCAAATCTATTAACAGTTGTTACATGAGAGAAATTTATTGGCATGTGCTAGTTTTAATTTTAATTAATTAATTATCTATGTATAATTAAGTTAATTGAGTATTAAATTCTAAATTGTATTTAATCAAAATATAATACTTGAAAGAAAATTAATGTGGCCAAAATTCAAGCTAGTAATCCTAGTTGAATTCAGCAACCAATAATTCCAAAATAAGTAAGTTTGTTTTGATTAAATGACTAATGCCATTTAAATTTGAAACCTAATAGAGTTTAAATTAATTTAAATCACTTAATTAGGAAGTGATGGAGGCTGAAAATATTCCTAATTCTAAGGGATTTCGGATTACCTTGCTTTCCTAGATTAATGATATAAATTAATTAATTCCATTTTTGACCTAAATGATAATTTCTCTCCTGTAGTGCCGCCACTCTCAAGAGAAAGGATTCTTTCTTCATCTCTTGTGTTCTTGGGCAGCAATAGCAATCTAAAGGAAGAACAAGATCAGATCTTGTGGCTTCAAACCATTCCCATTGCCAAATACACAATCATAGAGCTAGCACTCTTGATTTTAAGTTATCTTTGCAAGTGTGTGTGTGAGTATAGAGTGGTGTGGCCTAAAGGCTGCTCCTTTGGCATTGGTGTTCCAGATTTGAAGTGTATAAGTCTATCTTATATATTTTTCATTGCAAAATCAAAGTTTGAAGAGCATCCAAACTTGTAAGTTTTTAAAACTCTAAAATTTCATGTTTTGATTCTATATCGTATATTGCGTGGCATGAATGATCAATATTTTTTATTTTTCCACTGCATGATCTTTATGTAGATGCCATGTGATATCCCTTCATGCAGCTTGGAGGCAGAGCCAATAGACACTTTACAAAAGGTAAAGCTATTGACAGGGAAGGTGGTAAAGGTAGCTTCAGGAAAAACTAGCTCGGAACTGAAGTCATTATTGGTCGTTCTGGAGTCCTATGCAGATGTGTTCTCCTGGCAACCCTTAGACATAACTGGCATCTCACTCGAAGTTATGTGCCACTCGTTAAGTGTACAACCAAGCTACAAACTAGTCAAACAAAAGAAATACAACCATGCACTCGAGCCTTAGTTAGCGATAAATCAAGAAACTGATACTTTATTGAAGAACAGGTTCATCAAAAAATTTCTCTATCCGAACTGGTGTTCCAATGTGGTGCTAGTAAAGAAATCTAACAAAAAGTGGAGGATGTGTGTGAATTTTACAGATCTGAACAAAGCCTACCCAAATGATACTACCCTTTACTGAACATCGACATGCTAATAGACTCAATATCCGAATTTAAGGAATATACCTTCCTAGATGCTTCGATGGGCTACCATCAGATCTTCATAAATCTAAAAGATGAAGAGAAGACAACATTCATTACTCACAGAGCAACCTACTGCTACAGAGTGATGCCATTTGACCTCAAGAATGCAAGAGTTATATATTAGAGGTTGATGAACAAATTGTTCATGGGACAGATAGGTCAAAATATGGAAGTATGCATCAACGATATGATCATCAAGAGTATAACCATGTCAGACCTGCCAAAAGAGCTAGTAAAAACATTTTTCACTCTCAAAAAGTTTGACCTCAAGTTAAACCCAAAGAAGTGCACCTTTGGAGTTCGATCGAGAAAGTTTCTAGGTTTTATGATCTCGAAAAGGGGAATAGAAGCCAACCCCACAAAGATTGAAGCCATCATAAAGATTAAGCCACCAAATTCAATAAAGAAGGTACAAATACTTAATGGAAAAATTATAGAACTCAAAAGGTTTATCTCTTGCTTGTCCAAGCAATGTCTCCCATTCTACAAAGCCTTAAAAAATCTAAAAAATTTTGAATGGTTCTTGAAATGTCAATCTGCCTTTGAAGCTTTAAAATAGTTCTTAAGTTCTCCTTCACTGCTCAATCACCCGTAGGTAGACGAAAATTTATTATGTATTTGTTGATTTCTAAAGGGGTTGTAGGTTTAGTGCTAATCAAGGAAGAAAGTACTCAACAATTCCCTATATATTACACCAGCGTAGTCCTCTAAGGTCCCAAACTAAGATATCCTATTCTTGAGTAGTTAGCCCTTGCTTTATTCCCTTTGATGATTAAGTTGCGGCCTTACTTTCAAGCACATATAGTAATTATTTGGACCAACACTTCCCTCAAGAAGGTGATACAAAAACTATAAGCATCAGAGAGAACAATTGAGTGGGTAGCTCACCTAGATGAGTTTGATGTTCAGTATAAGCGTCGATCGATAATGAAAGCATAAGTATTGGCTAATTTTGTTACCAAACTACGTACTTCTCCTATTGAGCAGAGCAAAGTAACCCAAAAACTATACGTAGATAGAGCAGTATCATCTAAAGGAGCAAAAGTTGGAGTTATGCTGCATAGCCCAAGCAAAATCTCGATATGAGCAATGGCTAGGATATCTTTTTTAACATCCAACAATGTAGCAAAGTACGAAACACTTTTTTTCGAGCGACAACTCACTTTTGAGGTAAAACTCAACTCTTTATTTATTCATTTTGACTCACTATTAGTCGTCAGCTAGTTGTCAGGAAAGTTTAAGGCTAAAGAACAAGTAATGGTGAAGTATCGAGACCTAATATCTACCCAGCTAGTTCAAATCAAAAAGGGAGAAAGTTCGTAGACAATAGAGCAAATACCACAGGAAGAAAATAGAGCAGCTGACTCACTAGCTAAACAGGCATCCTCAAATGGTGCAATACAATCGGATGATATAGTTTGGGTAATCATCGCCCAACCATCCTACGAAACCTACTCGATCCAATTGAATGAGCAAATGGATGGAAAAAGGCTATCGATATATCAATTCCTCGATACGAGCACCTTTTTCGAACATCAGGTTAAGGCTAGAAGGATAGTTCGGCATTCTAGCCTTTATTCTATTCTAGATGGAAAGTTGTACAGAAGATCCAATTCACACCCATTGTCTCTATACCTGAGTTCAAAAGAGGGCAACTATATCCTCAGGGAAATTTATGAATGTATTTGTGGGACGTATGAGGGAGCTCAAATCATAGCTCAGAAGGCTCTATTGCAGGGGTGTTATTGGCTAAGAATGGAAGCTAATGCGAAGAAGTTGGTTAAAAAGTGTGATAAATGTTAGCGGTTTGAGAAAATAATTCATGAAAAGTTAACTCGGTAAGCCTTAATTTATAGTTCATGGCCTTTCCCACAATGGGGGATTGACATACTTAGACCTTTTCCGTTAATGACCAGACGGAGGAAATTTTTGGCCGTGGCGGTAGATCATTTCACTAAATGGGTTGGGGCAGAAACTTTGGTGACTATCACCCTAAAAAATGTAATTAAGTTCATCCAGAAAGCAATTATAACCAGGTTTGGTATACTGCACACCTTCATTAATGATAATGGAAAATAGTTCTATTGTCAACTTTTTAAGAATTTTTATGAAGAACTACACATACAACTCAGTTCACATCAGTCTATCTTCCCCAATCAAACGGAATGATCGAGGTAACCAATCAAACAATCCTGACAAGGTTAAAGAAGAGGCTTGATGAAGCTAAAGGCCTTTGGATGGATGAGCTAAATAATATACTATGGACGTACCGAACATCACCTCAGTCGGGCACTAGAGTGATGCCCTTTCTCATAACCTATAAAGTAAAAGTAGTGATACCCTGGGAAATAGGAATGTCGAACTCAAGGACTAACTAGTACAATAATGAAGGGAACAAGGATTTGCTAGTGTATCATCTAGATACATTGGAAGGAAGAAGATAAGACGTATAAATTTGAGAAGCAACCTACAAACAATGAATGGCATCCTACCATAGTCGCATATTGAAACTTTGGACTCTACTTGTAGGAAAACTGGTCTTTAAGAAGGCTATGAAAGCTCAAACAATAGCAGGTGTTAGCAAACTAAGAGCTAATTAGGTAAGCCAATTTGAGAAACATGAAGTAGTGAATTTTAGAGCATATCAACTCAAGGACATATCTGGGAAAATATTATCACACTCTTAGAATATTGCCAATCTAAAAAAGTATCACCAGTAATATAATGAATCTGTAGTATTTTTGAAGTTCTAGCTCAAATTGGCATACCACCTTAAGCACGATCCCACTAGCTCAACTTGGCATATCGCCACAAGTAGCATTATTGTAAGCTCAACTCAGTATGTCACCATAAGCACCATTATTGTAAGCTCAACTCTGTATATCACTGTGAGCACCATTATTATAAGCTCGACTAGGCAATCTCACCATAAGCATAAGGTAATTTAGGTTCAGTTCAGTAATTTCACTATGAACATCATCTTATGTAAAAGCTCAACTCGGTAACTTAAGCTATGAGCATATTTATTAATAATATTTAAGACCCGGCTTGGTTACATTGTCGCTGGCATCTTTATTACTTCGATGCACTATCGATACTCAAAATCTCTTAAAAATATTTGGCTAAGTACTATAATTAAAACCTAGGTCATTAATAAGACCACCAGTTGGCTCATCACGCTTCAGTTAATTTGTTTTGAGCTTTTGTAGGGCGGCCTTGCAAAAAGCTCATTATCGATAGTTTGCCCAAGGAATAATTTATTTGGCACAAGTTAACTTAGTAGATTAATAGATCAAAGTATTACATTATGAATAGTTATAAAATAAATGTGTTATTCATTGAAAGATCATCAAAAAGGTGTATTACCAAGAAATATACAAAGATTTATTGCAAAGTTCATATGAACAAACACAAATAAAAGGACAGACAGGGCTACTCCTTATCAGGCTCGACATCATCCAGTTAGGCAAGGTCTTCATGAGGGAAATTCTCTGTCATCACTCGAATAAGCTTGCCTCCATAAGCAATGGCCTTCTCCACAGCTAAGTCCTCCACCTTCTCTTCGAGTTTGGCATAACTACTCTCCAATTTAGCTTTCTCAGCCTAAAACTTCTCAAGTTCAGCAAAAGAAGCTTAAAGTTCATCTTTGCCTTTGGCAATTGAAGCCTCTACCTCAACCAGCTTTTGAGCATTTTCCTCAGACGTTTTGTGGTTAGCCTCCTTCATTTCTTTAGCTTTGAGCTAGAAAGCAGTGACTTGGCCTTTCCAATTTTTTACCACTTGTTGGACCTCTTTCAGCTTCCTATCAAGCTTGATGGTGATCCGTTTCTCTTCTTTTAGAAGGGCTAGTAGCCTGTCCATCTTTCTAATAGTTGCATTCAATAAAACCCAGCTCTGTATAAGAATATTGGTGAGCACACAAAGGATAAACTCAACAACCAAGCAAAAAAAGTACCTCAACTTGATGTCTCCTCATAATGAAATAGAGGTGGTCTACTTTCAAGTTTACAGAGGAGAAAACCTCATCTGGGATGCAGGTGAGCAGCAAGCAAGAGCTGTTAAATTCTAAATTGGTAGAACTGTAGGTAAATTGTTTAAGAGCTACATGCCCCGAACTTCCTCGATCAACTTGGTAACTCTTTCATTCTAACTAGGGGAAAAGATGATTTCTTCTGGTGAGTTTGATCAGAAGAAAGGCCAGATAACATTATTGAATGTTGACCTACTTGTGGCAAGCTACGGATCAGAGAAGTTAAGGATGTGTCAGAGATTGTGATAGTTGTCGATGAATTATTATTTTACTAGGGGATAATATCAGAGGAAGAAGCAAAATCCGTTAAGGGCATAGGATTAGTAGCAGGAGCAAGAGCCACACTAGCTACTTGTTCGGGTAGACCGTCGGGGACTTGTGAAAGAGACAAGCTAGCATATTCCGAGCTCTCTCCAATCTTGCCTTTCTTAGCCTTAGGCTTCTCATCGAAATACTTGCCAGCCCTTTTCATAACTATGAAACAGTAACACAATGAGAACAATTAGATTTTTTATTTAATAAGAATTAACAGATATACCTCGTATCTCGCTAGGGGGCTCAGAGAAAGATTTAGGGTCTAGAAAATAATAAATGTCAATTTTCTTTCAAGCAAGCTCTCTCCACCGAGCTAAGGTTTTCTCTTCATCTTAGGTCAACAGCAAGCATAGTTCATTACTATTTTCGATGTGCCCCCAAGAAGTTCAGATAGTGAACTCTTTCTCGTCCTCTATAATTAAAAATTGGTATTTTTAATTTTTAAGAGAGTCCAATTTCCCTAAAAAAAATACCATATCTAGCTTGAGCCTGAATGTAGTAATGGTCTTCCATTATATTCCTGAGATCGACCACTTGGGTTGCTTTGAATTGGTGAATAGTAAGATCAATTACATTCTCAGACGTCTAAATTTGTAAGGCTGTAAGGGTGATACAAGCATTAGGGTGTAGCTGATTCACAATAAGGTCATAGTATCTCTGAAAGGCAATCTCAAAATGGGTTAAGGGAATGGTAACCCTAGCTCGGATATTGATTTCTTATAAGATAATTTTTTCTTATCATTAAAATTATAATTAGCAAAAATATGAGAACTAGGGGCTAAGAGCTTGTATTGGGAAGGAATCCCTAATTTAATCTTTAAGGTTGCAAGTTGGCAATCTATATGAATGAGCTATTTTTAGGAATGCGAGGATTGGATTTAGGTGGCCTCCGAGGTCTGGGAGGATTATTTTTAGGGGTTTTAGTGTTCAGAGTATTTATAGGGGCAATCTCTAGGCTAGTGTGTGTGTTTTTAAAAGCTACTTGAAAAATTAAAAGTTCTATGGGGCCACTATCGATGGACAAGCTATGAATGGAGGTGTTCGATGTGAAGGGATATCACATGGCATATACATGAAGAATACGCAACGTAAAAATTAAAAATACTGATCATCCAGGCCACACAATATACGACACAGAATCGAAACATGTAATTTTAGGATTTTTATAAAACTTACAAGCTTGGATGCTCTTCAAAACTTGATTTGGCAATGGCAAATTTATAAGATAGACTTATACACTTCAGATCTAGAACACCAATGCCAAAGGAGCAGCCTTTATGTCACACCACTCTATGCTCACACACACACTTGCAAAGATAACTTAAAATCAAGAATGCTAGCTCTATGATTGTTTATTTGGCAATGGGAATGGTTTGAAGCCACAAGATCTGATCTTGTTCTTCCTTTAGGTTGCTATTGCTGTCCAAGAACACAAGAGATGAAGAATGAATCCTTTCTCTTGAGAGTGGCGGCACTACAGGAGAGAAATTATCACTTAGGTCAAAAATAGAATTAATTAATTTATATCATTAATCTACGAAAGATAGGTAATACCGAAATCCATTAGAATTAGGAATATTTTCAGCCTCTATCACTTTCTAATTAAGTGATTTAAATTAATTCAAACTCTATTAGGTTTCAAATTTAAATGGCATTAGTCATTTAAACAAAATAAACTTACTTATTTTGTTATTAATTGATTGCCAAATTCAACTAGGATTTCTAGCTTAAATTTTGGCCACATTAATTCCCTCTCAAGTATTATATTTTGATTAAATACAATTTAGGATTTAATACTCAATTAACTTAATTATACATAGATAATTAATTAATTGAAATTAAAACTAGCACATGCCAATAAATTTCTCTCGTGTAACAACTGTTAA
The DNA here is from genome assembly GCA_037975025.1 of Excoecaria agallocha. NCBI lineage: Eukaryota > Viridiplantae > Streptophyta > Magnoliopsida > Malpighiales > Euphorbiaceae > Excoecaria > Excoecaria agallocha. The sequence continues at coordinate 55,189,441 of CM075808.1, forward strand.
CATATTTGCCTTAAATAGCTAGCTATTTAAGGCAAAATAACAGTTCAATAGATTTACCTTAAATAGCTAGCTGTTTAAGTCAAATCGGAGCTGAACAGATTTGCCTAAAATAGCTAGCTGTTTTAGGCAAAATAACAGCTTAACAGTGACAAAAAAATCTGTTTAACATATTTGCCTAAAACAGCTTGCTATTTTAGGCAAAAATCTGTTTACCCATTGTATACATTAATTTGACTTTAAATAAAAGCCCAAATTAATTCCTAATACACTATTTAAATATTTTAAGCCCAATGCTTTGTGTGCGATCCTATAGGTCCATTTAATATTGGCAATGAATTAATAAATTAATTCAAAGGCTATATATATTCTCTACCAAGATATTATAGCATTCCAAATTAAATGAAAATGTAAATGGCATTTAGTGACCTAATGCAATTTTGCATAGTCCCTTACCCTTAAATATCAGAATTAATATAAGGCATGAAATCAGTCATCCTTATATATACTAATTCCTTTCTTGATATTCCAGTGACACTAAACTCTCAGATAAATAATGATTACTTATTATTTCATCTCGGTATGGCCATACACTTCTCAGTTCACTGATCAAGTGGCCGATGATATTTTCTCTCTTATCAAGAGGGGTAATCCCTTCACTTCTCTCATGCTCTCTAACATGGATTAGTGCATACCCAAGCATAACCATACTTGTCACCCTGTTACGAGCACGTTAGGTGTATGTCAAAGTAAACAGTAATTCATAAAGAGTTTCATAGAGATTTTAGGTCTAAGAACTCCGATGCAAAACTTGCATATGAGAAACACTTATGACTTGTACCATGTAGTGTTCTCATGAATGGATCGAATCTATATACCACGTTCCAAACATGTATTTATGATCTCTGATTGACACCCCAGTCCTTATGATTCGTAAGACAAAACTCAAATTATCAGAGAGAGCATACTAGTCTTAATTCATTTGTTATTTCCATAATAATGATTGACTAGGGATATTTAGAATGAATTTTCAATTGTTTTAAGGTCTTACAACCATGTGCCTCACACATGATAAATTAAACTGAAACAACATTCTTGGATTATTCTATCAATTGATATGCACAAGAATACAATAGATAAAACAAATGCCTCATTTATTAACTTAAGTTTTTTATAACAATGCATTGAATCTAGGGCTTACACTAACAATCTCCCACTAGCACTAGTCCCAATTCGACATAGCCCTAAGACCGAACGCTCTCAAATGAGCTTCGTGCAGATTTGGACGCAACTGTTTCGTCAAAGGATTTGCTACATTGTTTTCACTTGCTATCTTGCTAATCTTGACGTCCCCATGATCAATGATCTCTCTGATCAGGTGGTACCTCCTGAGTATGTGTTTGGATTTTTGGTGTGATCGGGGCTCCTTGGCCTGTGCGATGGCCCCGTTGTTGTCACAGAAAATTTCGAATAGATCTAGGATGTTTGGGACCACTCCTAATCCAAAAATGAAATTTCTAATCCCAACAGCTTCCTTTGCAGCATCACTCGCTGCAATATAATTAGATTATGTAGTTGAGTCGACAATGGTCTCTTGCTGCAAGCTTTTCCAGCTAATAGCACCACCGTTCAAAACAAAAATAAAACCAGATTGCAATCTTGAGTCCTGAGTGCTGGTCTGAAAAGTAGCATCAACATAACCTTGTATGACGAGCTCTTCTTGACCACCATACACCAAGAAGTGATCCTTAGTCCTTCTTGGGTACTTAAGAATCCCCTTCACAACAGACCAGTGATTTTCACCAGGGTCTTGCTGAAACTTACTGGTTATACTCAGTGCATGAGCAACATCCAACCTAGTACATAACATAGAGTACATGATAGATCCAATAGCAGATGCATATGGAATTCTACTCATGTTGTCCCTTTCTTCTTTGGTTTTAGGACACTGTTCTTTAGTCAAAGGAACTCCCAAAGCCAAAGGTATGTACCCTTTCTTTGAGTCTCCCATACTAAAATACTTTAGTACTTTGTCTATGTACTTTTATAGACTTAGTCCCAAAAATCGATTCGATCTATTTCTATACATCCAAATACCAAGTATTGTCTCGACTTCACCTAAGTCTTTTATTGAGAAACATTTCCCCAACCATTGCTTAACCTTTTGAAATGTTAGAATGTCATTCCCAATGAGTAGGATGTCATTCAAATATAGGACCAGAAATACTATTATACTCCCATTAACTTTCTTGTACACACAAGGCTCATCTTCTTGTGCGATGGGTTTTTGTTCCACACCTAGTTGTGAACTTGATCCCATTTTCAACTCATCCTCTACAAGAGTTTGTGGCACTTGAATTTCTCCAAGTTCTAGTTTACTCCCACTATCTTTCTTAAGAAGGAACTCCTTTTCCAAGAAAACAGCTTTGCGAGCAACAAACACTTTATTCTCGGCTTGTGAGTAAAAGTAGTATCCCTTTATTTCTTTGGAATAACCCATAAATAAGCAGAAAGCAAATTTAGACTCTAGTTTTTTAGATGTTAATTTCTTAACATGTGCTTCACAGCCCCAAATCCTGAGAAATGACATATTGGGCTCTTTCCCAGTCCATACCTCATATGGTGTCTTCTCAACTACTTTAGTTGGAGTATGGTTCAGTATAAACGCAGTAGTTTCTATTGCATAACCCCAAAAAGAGACAAGAAGATTAGCTGGACTCATCATTGATCAAACCATGTCCAAATTGAGTTTGATTTCTCCTTTCAGACACATCATTCCATTGTGGTGTTCCAGAAGGAGTGAGTTGTGAAATAATTCCACACTCCTTCAGATGACCATCAAACTCTTGGCTTAAGTATTTGCCACCTCGATCTGATCGAATGGCTTTTATACTTTTGCCAAGTTGGTTTTTCACTTCATTCTTAAATTCTTTGAATTTTTCAAAAGTTTCAGACTTCTACTTCATCAGATAGACGTAGCCATATCTACTGAAGTCATCTGTGAGTGTCACAAAGTAAGTAAAACCACCTCTAGCCTCTGTACTTAATGGTCCACATACATCGGTATGTATTAGTTCTAATAAGTCACTAGTCCTCTCACATTTATTGTTAAAAGAACTCTTTGTCATCTTTCCATGCAAACATGGATCGCATGTGTTATAAGATTCTAAGTCGAATGACCCAAGCACTCCAGATTTATGGAGTCTTGAAATGCATTTTTCATTTGCATGTCCTAAACGACAATGCCAGAAGTAAGTAAGGTTCAATTCGTTTGATTTAACCCTCTTTGTATTAATGTTGTATATGGACTCTTTGTTTTGTAGATCAAGGATATAAAGGCCATTTTGTAACATAGCAGTGCCATATAAAATGTCTTGGCGACGAATATGAATATTGCCATTATTAATAACAAAATCAAATTCATCAAAATCCAAACATTAAACTGAAATAATGTTTCTGCTTATAGCAGGCACAAAATAACAATTCATTAAATCTAAACAAAGTCCAAAAGGTAAAGTGAGTCGATACTCGCCTATCTCTATGGCAGCAACTCGTGCTCCATTCTCCACACGGAGGTCCACTTCACTCTTTCCAAGTAACCGCCTATTTCTTAACCCCTGCACATTTGAACAAATATGAGAACCACAATCGGTATCCAATGAAAGTTTAATTTCAACAACAAAAATACCAAAACTAGATGCCTTGGCTCCATTCTTCTTTTGTTCTTCCTTGAAGAGAGCGCAATTCTTCCTCAAATGCCCTAACTTGTTGCAATGGAAGCATGTGCTCTCGCTCTCCTTGAGCTTTTATGCCTTGGGCTTGGGTTGGGCCTGAGGTGCACTCTCACTTGACTTGGGTTTTTCCTTTCCCTTCCCCTTTTCCTTAGCAGGTCCCTTCTTAATGCCCCCTTGAACCATAAGTATGGGATTGATCTTTCGAATATTCTCTTCAGCATTCTTAAGCATCCCATAAAGCTCAGTGACTGCCTTTTTCATTGCAGCATGTTATAATTCATAATAAATGGAATCATAATCATCAGTCAATGAACCTAAGATCAAGTCAGTGGCTAATTCCTTTAGGACTTATACCTCAAGCTTCTCAAGAGCATCAAGATACCCTTTCATCTTAAGTACATGGGTACTAATGGGAGTACCCGCAGCCATCTTACAATAAATCAAGGCCTTTGTTATCACGAACCTCTCGAGATGAGCTTGCTCTTGGAATATCTCCTTGAGGTGCACCATGATCGTATAAGCCTCTTGGTCCATGAATTGCTTTTGCAAATCGGGCACCATAGTGGCTAGCATCAGACAGGTCACATCATTAGAGTCACTCTTCTTAGTCTCAAAAGTTTTCTTTTGAACTGCAGAGGCATTCCTAGCAGGTTCCTCCGGCAAAGGTGCATCCAAAACATATGACTTTTTCTCTTGCTTGAGAATAATTCTTAAGTCTTGAGACCAGTCTATGAAATTGGTGCCATTGAATTTGTCCTTTTCTAGGACCGATCACAATGAAAAGTTATTGTTTGAAGATGCCATTTTTCAATCTACAATAATTAACTTAGCAAGATTAAATGAGGTCTTTTTATAATCCCACAAATCGAATTAATATCCCTTTAAATAATTTGCGTTAGTGATTTAATGTGGGCCAAGATCCACTTTTCACAACAACGTATTAGTCAAGTTGAGCTTGTATACCTAACAAGTTAAGTTACTTAGGTAGAAAAACTCCAATCATGTCTCGAACATGACTCTTAGATCAAATGGTCTAACATCTTAAGATGTTATAGCACAAACCCATTATTAGTTGCCTAGGTCCGGGCATCCCTTTCCATGTTAAGTCCAACCTACATTTGCAACCCATGCCTCACAAAGATAATCGGACACATCTAGGACTCCTAGTCTACGTGACCGATGATCGATGCCTTGACATGTTTCGAATTAGGAAGGCAACTTTGTGACTTACTATTTTAGGGATTCATTTTATTACGGCTTACATGGCATACGCTTTGTCATCCATTCATAACATGCATATATATATAATTGTATAAAGTAAAGCATGACAAATATGGGCCCAAAAACCTACAACTAAGATTCTACACTATTACATAAGAATCTTCAAGTTGGGCTTCTCCACTCCGGTGGGCTTCGTCTTGATTTACAAAGTCTTTAAATAAATTCTATACTAAGAAATAAATGAAACTTTTACAATAATCCATAATGGCAAGCTGGCCATATTTAATTACAAAAACCCAGAGCCCATGAATGCACCATGCATATCCATTCATCACACCAAACAAGCAAATAAATATACATAACATTCATGGATAAAACAAAGTCCAATTTTAATTAATTTAACCAAGCCCATTAATGGAAATTGTGTACTTGAAATTTTAAGAGAAGATCCTATGATGGGCCTGGCCGAAGCCCAATGGACTAAATCCACTTATTGAATAAGTTCTCTTAAAACCCAAAACACAAACTAGTTAGATTTGTGCTATAAATCAATTTTAGTATAATTTCCAATTTTGTTATTTTTAATATTATGTCATACAACCCATAAATATTAAAAATGCATATCAACATGAATTAAAACATAAAAATCATGAAGAACATATATCATACACGGCATATATACTAAAACAAACAAACAACAATGAAACTAGTTGTTTAATGCTCATATAATGCCACAAACAATACACAAACACTTAAAACGATTTTATGAGCTATTTAATAATTTAAATAAGGTCATAAACATTGAGCTAAGGTTATGTACAGATCTGATCTATATGTTTTTTTGCCATTTTAATCAAAACATAACAAACAATGTTGATTAAACATGCAACAAACACAAACTAGTCATAGTTTTAAGTGATTTTAAAATTAATCAATTAAATTGTCATGGACTAGAATTAAAACCATTTTTAAAACATTCTCAGACCTGTTATTAATCTCTAAAATCACTTACAAACATGCCAACCACGTTTTTACATTTAATTTTGAAAACTAGTTGTTAAACAAACACATATCATGCAAACCAGCACCTAGTTTCAAGATTGACATGTACAATCAGGTATTTATAATTAAAATCGACCATGAACAGCTCTAAGAATATCTTAGGATAGTATATTAACATGTCATAATAATTATAATACCTAACTAATCATTTAAAATCATTTTTACACTAAAACAATGCAAAAAACTCAAAACAGAAAATTTCAGCATTGCGGTTTTATGCAATAACGATTTTTGAATCAATATTTAATGCATTCAAAGCACTAAAATAAGCATGGTTAGGCTCTAATACCACTGAAGGGATATCACATGGCATATACATGAAGAACATGCAGCAGAAAAATTAAAAATATTGATCATTCATGCCACGCAATATACGACATAGAATTGAAACATGCAATTTTAGGATTTTTATAAAACTTACAAGCTTGGATGCTCTTCAAAACTTGATTTTGCAATGGCAAATATATAAGATAGACTTATTACATTTCAGATCTGGAATACCAATGCCAAAGGAGCAGCCTTTACGCCACACCACTCTATGCTCACACACACACTTGCCAAAGATAACTTAAAATCAAGAATGCTAGCTCTATGATTGTGTATTTGGCAATGGGAATGGTTTGAAGCCACAAGATCTGATCTTGTTCTTCCTTTAGGTTGCTATTGCTGTCCAAGAACACAAGAGATGAAGAATGAATCCTTTCTCTTGAGAGTGGCGGCACTACAGGAGAGAAATTATCACTTAGGTCAAAAATAGAATTAATTAATTTATATCATTAATCTACGAAAGATAGGTAATACCGAAATCCATTAGAATTAGGAATATTTTCAGCCTTTATCACTTTCTAATTAAGTGATTTAAATTAATTCAAACTCTATTAGGTTTCAAATTTAAATGGCATTAGTCATTTAAACAAAATAAACTTACTTATTTTGGAATTAATTGATTGCCAAATTCAACTAGGATTTCTAGCTTAAATTTTGGCCACATTAATTCCCTCTCAAGTATTATATTTTGATTAAATACAATTTAGGATTTAATACTCAATTAACTTAATTATACATAGATAATTAATTAATTGAAATTAAAACTAGCACATGCCAATAAATTTCTCTCGTGTAACAACTGTTAACATATTTGCCTTAAATAGCTAGCTATTTAAGGCAAAATAACAGTTCAATAGATTTACCTTAAATAGCTAGCTGTTTAAGTCAAATCGGAGCTGAACAGATTTGCCTAAAACAACTAGCTATTTTAGGCACAATAACAGCTTAACAGATTTGCCTAAAACAGCAAGCTGTTTTAGGAAAAAATCTATTTACCCATTGCATACATTAATTTGACTTTAAATAAAAGCTCAAATTAATTTCCAATACACTATTTAAATATTTTAAGCCCAATGCTTTGTGTGCGTCCTATAGGTCCATTTAATATTGACAATAAATTAATAAATTAATTCAAAGGCTATATTTATTCTCTACCAAGATATTATAGCATTCCAAATTAAATGAAAATGCAAATGGCATTTAATGACCTAATGCAATTTTGCATAGTCCCTTACCCTTAAATATTAGAATTAATATAAGGCATGGAACCAGTCATCCTTATATATACTAATTCCTTTCTTGATATTCCAGTGACACTGAACTCTCAGATAAATAATGATTACTCATTATTTCATCTCGGTATGGCCATACACTTCTCAGTTCACTGATCAAGTGGCCGATGATATTTTCTCTCTTATCGAGAGGGGTAATCCCTTCACTTCTCTCATGCTCTCTAACATGGATCAGTGCATACCCAAGCATACCCATACTTGTCACCCTGTTACAAGCACGTTAGGTGTATGTCAAAGTACACAGTAATTCATAAAGAGTTTTATAGAGATTTTAGTTCTAAGAACTCCGTTGCAAAACTTGCATATGAGAAACACTTATGACTTATACCATGTAGTGTTCTCATGAACATATCGAATCCAGATACCATGTTTCAAACATGTATCTATGATCTCTAATTGATACTCCAGTCCTTATGATCCGTAAGACAGAACTCAAATTATCAGAGAGAGCATTCTAGTCTTAATTCATTTGTTATTCCCATAACAATGACTGACTAGGGATATTTAGAATGAAGTCTCAATTGTTTCAAGGTCTTACAACCATGTGCCTCACACATGATAACTTAAACTGAAACAACATTCTTGAATAGTTCTATCAATTGATATGCACAAGAATACAATAGATAAAACAAATGCCTCATTTATTAACTTAAGTGTTTTATAACAATGCATTGGGGCTAGGGCTTACACTAACACGATGTACTATCATCCAATAAACCATTCGATATTCTAATCTTGCTAGAGTCTAAAGATTCACTCATTTTGTAATAAATAGAGCAAAAAGAAAGAAATGCTAAAATAAAAATACCAAAAAGAAAGAGGAGCAGATCTAAGGCACTAACCTGAGATTTCGAGCAAAAGGATGCTGGAAAAGGAAAAATGCACAAGAGAGAGGAAATGGAATGAGGAGCAAAAAAGGTGAAAATGATAAAGAAAGAGGGATATTTATAGTATGGGCAAGCCATTGGATGAAAAGAGGTTAGATGGCATAGATATTCCCAATATATGTGAAATTAATTGTGTTGGCAGTTATTACATGGGATTTGAAGAGATACAATTATGGCATCACAAAAATCAAAGGGATTGCAATTATTATTGGTACAGAGGTCAAAGCGTCACCTCATTTTGCTCAATTGGAACAGCTATGTAATGGTGAGCGAGTGCTTAACTTGCTTTCTACATGAATGTCTCATACCTTGTGGGGACCGATGATAATCGGACTGGGCCTTAGGTCTAGGCCCATAGCCCGAATCTCTAGCTGCTAGGATCACCCAAAATCCGAATTGCATCTTCTAATGACGTCGTTTCCACTAAAGCGCAGTTAGGGCATGGATTCTAGCTCCATTTCCATTCTAGTAGGACTTCTTCCTCAATAGGACTCTCATGGGCATTAGAATTCCTAATCATAATAGGAGATTCATCTCTATAAATAGCTAGGATCGACAGGTATTTCTCTCTCTTAGCCATGTTTTACTAAAACTACCCTTTTACTATTTACTAACTTGACAGTTGGAGAGTCCTCTTACCGGATCCTGCTAGGATTTCATTATTTTCACAACAAAAAAACTGCCAATTAGTGACTAAAATTAGCGACGGCACAATTTTCGTCGCTAATTTTGCGACGAATTCGCAACTGTTTTATAATTCCATCGTGAGAAGGATATTTTCTATTTTTTACAATGAAATAGCGACGGAATGAATAAACGGTCGCTAATTATTGGCAGAAAGTATACGCGTCATGTTTTGCGACGAAATTAGCAATAAATATTTCGTCGCTAAATTTTATAATTTTTTATTCATGAAATTACTTCCAGAAAATTTAGCGACGCACAATTTAGTCACTAATTTTGGAGGAAAAATATACGGCCTTTTTTGAGACGGTTTAGCGACGAAAATTTGTCTGTGGCTAATAGTAATTTGTTACAGTGATACAATTAGCGACGAAAATATTTTAATCGCTAATCCGTCGCAAATAAATTAAAAAATATTTTTTTTAATTTCACTCACATGATTTATGTATAGTTTCAAGTAATTTTAATATAGACCATATGAAATGAATATTTTATTTTGTAACAGAAAATTATAAATTATTTTTTAAGTTGATAATAATTTTTTATCAATTATACCAAAATCTAAAGTTATTTATTTAGAAAATTTACATTTTTAATCATAATAATAAACTAATTGTTACGATTATTATATATTTGCGTGTTTAAGATTAATAAAAATAAATATTTATAAAATAATAATATAAAATTTATTATTCATTTAAAATAATAATAAAAAATTTTGTAATATATTTTTATTTTATAAAATTTAAATCAAATATTAAATTATTAGCCCAAATATAAACTTATTTATTTAAAAAAATAACATTTTTAATAATAATAATAATAATAATAATAAAGTAATTATTATAATTATTGAAGATTGATGTATTATAATAAATAATAAATATAAATATTTGTATAATAATAATATAAAATTTACTATTTCATTTAAAAATAACTATGAAAAATTTATAATTTATTTTTATTTTGTTAAAATTTTGAGCAAATTTTAAATTATTAAAAATTTTAGTTATATATATATACAAAATTATCCTTGAATACAAGGATAAAATGATGAAATTTGATAGGGGCATTTTAGTAATTTCAAAAATTTACCCTATATAATATTATTTGCTTATTTTCAATTAAATTTTTAAAAATTATAATTTTGATTATTCCAAGTATTATAATATAAATTAAAAATAAAAATACATATTTATTGTTACTAATTAAGTTTAAAAATTATTTTAAAAAATTTGACAATTAAAATTACAAAAAAGTAATTAAATAAGATAAAAAATCACATGGACTTAGAGCATGTGATCACTTTTAAAAATTTAATAATATTATCCTTTTAAATTTCATTTATATTATAGTAAAATTTAATAAGCTCATTGGCCAGAAATTTATATGTTTCGATTTTGCAATTTAAAGGTAATATTGCTCTAATTTTACAACTTACCTATAGTCTAGTTGAAAGTACTGAAAAAAATATTATGCTTTTAGGCAAAACAGATAGAATCCGTAAAAGAATAATTGGATGAAATTTATATCATATTTTATAATTTTAAAATTTACTCGAAAATTTCTAAAGGATAATTAAAATTTTTTTAAATATTTAAAAATATTTTAATTTCGAATCTAAAATTAAATGAAAAGACTCGTATCATGCCATCTCCTATACGAAGGTACGCAGTAACAATAAATTATTAAATGAGAATAAATAGTGAATTTTCTTTTTAACATAATAAGTAATGAAAGTTATTTATTGAAAATTTTCTTATAAAACGACATGTCATGTTTGGGATGGGCAGTTGGATAAGGCACTATGAAACTTTTGAGGGTAAAGAAGTCTTTGCATCATAATAAAACCCTACCCGGTGATAAAAGTTCATTTGAAACCCAGTTTCTTTCTTCTTCTTATTTCTATTAATCAGTAGCAACTGCTTCTCTCTCTTTCACAGATCCTCTCTTCATTCACTCCTTAACTCACTGCAATCCGCTATGGTAATTAGGGTTTCAATCATATATGTTTAGTTTGATCTGTAGTGGTATTTAGAGTTTCTTAATTTACGTTTGCTTGATTTGTGTATATATATTGTGGATTGTCTGTGCATATGTGTGTGTTCAGAATGTTTTGATAGATGTGAATGTGAATATGGATTTTCTGTCTTTGTGCAATCATTGGTGGCAAATGAGGCCTTTCAGCATATTTTTCGTGTGCTGAATACTAATATTGATGGGAAGCAGAAGATTATGTTTGCTTTGACCTAAATCAAATGTATTGGTAGGCATTTCGCCAACATTGTCTGCAAGAAGGCAGATGTTGACATGAAAAAGAGGTTTGTTACTTTTCTATGTTGCTCCTTTGATTATGTAATTAAAAATTTTCCTAGATGCTTGGTTTTCATAACTTTTTAAGTATGGTTTTAATGTAACTTATAGCCGGTTTAGTGTCTAATCTTTCATTTAGTTGGGATTATATCTATATTCTAGTGGACTCCCAAAAGTTTTGAGTTTTGGCTTTCCCAAGTGCTAAATTGTCTGGTGATGGAAGATTTGAGACGTGCATGTATGTATTATTGTCGAGATATCATTACCTATTTTCCCTATTTTATGGTGTTTTATTATTGTCATACTAGATTTATTGGTATGCCTTTTTTCTTGATAGATATTTAAAGTGGCATTGTAATGTGCAATTTGAGCTATATGCATGAAATTGCTTGAGATATAGACCCTATAGAGTTCAAGGTAAAACTAGTATATCTTGGCTATTTAGCATGTATTTAGAGATGTAACTAAAAGAACAAAAATGGAACTACATAAATAACTGGATTATTTAACAAGGAACCCCATTCTCTTTCTTTTACATGTATATAAACTTCCACATTAACATCAACTTTACTATACACCGCTGAAATCTCACTTTCTCTCTCTATCTTTACTCTTTCTTGAGTTCTGTGTACCCTCTCTCTCTCTCTCTATATATATATATATATATATATATATATATATATATTATACACACAAATCACTTATAAGAAATCTGGGTGCTGCTGAATTTACTTCTTCATGATTGAATGACCCTTGTAGTTTTACTTGAGTACTGCTAATAAGCATTGGAGTTTCTTCAAGGAATGAGCTATCTATTGAAGGTTATATATGTAGCTGCTATCCAATATAGAATAGTGTTCTTCTCCAATTCCATTTTTTCCTGTTCTTAAATTGTTTACCAATTTATTGAATTGCAGATTTAGAGGGATTGGAATCATATGTTAAAAGATGAATACAAGAGCCAGAACAAGGCTGCAGCACCCCACCACAGGTCTTGGCATGCCTGAAAAAGTATGCTAACTTATCATACTTCATTGATCTTTTAATGGTGTTCTTTATATATTTTTTATTATTATTTATCATTATTTTATTGTTTTGAAAAACGGTTTATACTATAGATGGTCTATCCAATCGATGAATGCTTTATTTTACTTATTTTTCTGAAACTATGGCTTTAGTTTCGAAATGGAGGATCCGAAACCTCCTGGAAATCCTGATAAAGTTGCTTTTTTATGGGATTCTAAAATGGGGTTTCAGCTCAATCTATGGAATTGGAAACAAGATACCACTTTTCCCGAGATTTCAGTTCTTTCCTTGTCAATTTTCTAGAGTTGCTAAGCTTGTTGATTAATATACTTGCTATTTTTCAATCTTTATTCCTAAGAAGGAAAAGGATGAAACATAAGGGAACAAACAGGGGAATGCAAATAGTGAAGCTAAATATTGACAAGCCTCAAGTAGAGAGAAGAAAATATCTCTATAGCAAGATGTATTAATCCGTCTATCTTCTCACTCATTTCTAATTTTAAGATTCATCAATACATTTCTATCCTTTTTTACTTAATTTCCTCTTAATTTGGCATTCAAAATTGCTATTCTTCAGGTTGATAAACTGAAGAAGAAGCTCAGGTATGAAGAGAATGTACATAGAGCTTTGGAGAGAGCTTTCAATAAGCCTTTAGGAGCTCTACCTCGCCTTTCTCCTTATTTACCTGTGGCTGTAAGTGATTCACATTCTCTCTCTCTCTCTCTTTTCCTTAGATTTTATTTTATAAACAAATAAAGAAATATCAATTCTAAGATGAATAGTCAATATAAATTATGTAGGAATGAAGAAAATTGTAGTGCAAAAATTTCTAGTTGAATGGAACGATTGTACCACCAAATGACCCATCATCATAAGTTTATCAATTCTTTCATACTGACTTAATATATGCATATGGTTTGAACACATTTTGATTCTGAATTTTAGTTTTTATAGATGCTAGAGCTTCTGGTTGAAGTTGCTATTTGCACATACTTAATATATGCATATGGTTTGAACACAAATTGTTGTTTACGCATTCGAGTTTAAACTGAAAATATTGCTTTATTTCTAATTTTTGAGCTGAGCTTGTAGAGAGTAACTTAAAGTAACATGGATAAACAATGTAATTGGAATTCAGCTCAATAACTAGTAGAATAGCAATTGCTCGCAAATGAGCATTGTATTATAGCTGTAATTCTTACTGTCAGATATAGACAACTATTTTCAGTGCCTCAACTAAAAATATTGCTTTATTTTGGGCTCTGAGATTGATGCTTATTATACACAGCCCATAAAGGGCAGGTCTGCAATATAACCTTTTTTTCCTTGTATTTGATGTCAGAATCATATCTGGATGAAAAATAACTTGTCCATTAGGTTATATTATCATTGGTTTTGTAAGGCAAACTATAGGAACCATGCAGCAATCAAGTGGAAGTGTTCCTGCTTTATAGGAGTCTTACTGGTGGTAATTTGGCTAGGAAAAAATTGTATTTAGTACAGTAACTTCTTTATCATTTGATTGCATGTTCTTAAGTAATCAATATATCTTATTTAAATTTCTTGGGTGTGCATCTGATTGGGAGGTGGGAAATCCACTGGATTTGGGTTGATTTATGATTCAGTTGAGAATGCAAAGAAGTATGAGCCTAAATACATACTCATCAGGGTAAGTTTTAACACTCCTTCAGAATGAGAACTTACTGGCATGTTTTGTTTTCTAGCTATATAGGCTGAAAGATTTATACATTCTCACTGGAATGCTTTTCAGTTGGTTTCATTGCATTTTATGAGGGCAACTTATGATAATAACTGTGTTCTCATATTAGATATGCACTTATTTGTCAGGTTTTGATTATTCTCAAGATATTATATGTGCTAGCTAAACTGTGTCTTGTCTTTGTGCAGAATGGGCTTGATACTAAAGTGGAGAAGTCCAGGAAGCAATTGAAGGAAAGAAAGAACAGGGCAAAGAAGGTCCATGGAGTAAAGAAGGTTAGCTAGTTCATTTCATATGTAGTGGCTTCATCACATCTGTTCATCTCCTCTGATCTCGCCCTTGTTGCTTGTCTTTCGAATTTCGACTAATCATTTGCCTTTTGATTTTTTTTACACAGACAAAGACAGATGCTGGCAAAGGTGGAAAGAAGAAATGATTTTTCAAGTATTTTATTATATTTAAGCACCGATACTCTTGTTTGGGTTTTCTTTAGCTTCTAGGTAATTTTGGATGAAACTTGTGTTGTCTACTAGGTGTCAATTTTGTACTAAATTGTTCAGCATTTTTTTCTTTTTTGAAAGGATGATGATTCATGATGTAAATTATGGTCAAGAGTCTGACGTAATGAGTTTATGAATTCTTTTGTTGAATTCCAAGTTCTTAATTGGAGTTTGAGCTATTCTTCAAATTCCTACGTTCAAAGTCTTAGTGAGATCATTTGCAAAATTTAAGAAATGATTCCACGTTGTTCATGCTGAAGCAGGTGGACCATTACCAATTCATCATTTGTCTTAGTTAGGTGCAAGGCAGTTTCTTAGCTAATGTGTAATAATTTAATTAGTAATAATTTAAAATTCAATTATGCTATAATTTAGCGATGGATTTGCGACACAAAATCTGTCGCTAATATGTAATAGATATAATTTAAGAAATAATTAGTGACCAAATTAGCGACAAATGTTTCATCGCTAATTTTACACTAAATTTTTATTTACCATTGGAATTAGCGACGGAATATGTAGTCGTTAAATATTATTATTATAATTCGGCGACTAATTAGGAATATAAATTAGCAACGGAATTTGAATTCCGTCGCTAATATATTCGCGACTGGCCTTTTAGTGACTGTTCTTCGAGGCGTCGCTAATTTAAATTAGCGACGGAAAATAGGTAATTAGCGACGTAATTTTTCGTCGCTAATCAGCAGTTTTTTTGTAGTGTTTCAGGAACATTCACAGCAGCAGTCAGATTAGATAATTTGGTAGCAACCCGGTAATTTTTGAACTGTTATCAAGAACTAAGATTAATAATTTGGAAAATAAATATATGATTTAATTCAATAGGATAAGGAAATGCAAATAAATTTAAGGATAAAAGCATAGGGGAAAACATAAATCAGGATAAGACCACAAAGACTTAAGATGAAAATTAAATGTTATGGGTTCATTGTATATGAACATCAAACCCCGAGCTAGAGATCCAAAATATATATGTATAATTAAGCATAAATCAAGAAAAGGCAAATAACAATTTAAGAGTAAAGAAACAAATGAGAAATAAATGGTAGATTAGAAATTTGATCAGGGGTCTAATTGCACAATTATGACAAAGAAAAAGATTTGACAGATAAGAATCGAAGCGAATATTAAAATATAGATTTTACTCTGAGTGAAAATTTAGGTAAAGGTCAAACTATAAGGTGTTGAACTAAATTATTTATCTTTGAAATAAAAATGTAAAAATTGACCAATACAAATATAATCAGAAGTGAGAATTAAAAACAAAATATTATAAACAAATTGAAACAAAATGATAACGATAATTATAAGTCAAACAAAATTGATAAAGTTGTGTTATGAAAAATGTCTTGAAGACAAGTGTCTATTTAATAGAAAACTCAATTCGACAAGGACAACAGTAAAACTGAATATTGAATACCAAGTTGTAGCATGAGTAAAAGTATGAAGAAATTAATTGTAAATAAAAAAAATGAGAAAAGATATGAGCTTAATTGCAGACTAAGTATAGAATATGAAATCAAATAACTAAAAAAATGATATGATATTAAAATAGCTATAAAAGACCAAAAAGTATTAAGTAAAGGCACATATATGTACAGAACAAATGGACAACCCATGACAAGGAATTGAAACAAGAATGGCAATTAATAATAATGCAATTAAAAATCGATAAATGGAATAAAGGAAAAAGAAATACGAAAATAAGAAATAAAGTGAAGCAATTCAAATGAATTTAAGCCTGTGTACTTGTAACTGTAAAATTTGTTAGTTGGATATCCATCATTAAGCATTATATGCTTAGCGCATAGTTATCTATTGCACGTAGGTTTTAAGGAAGATAGATCGGTACTCGAAAAGACAGGCATTGGACTTGGACAAAGATGTACAACGAAGCACACAATTTTATTGTGTTTTGTATGTGGCATGTATGAGTAGAACCGTACTTTATATGTGTATTACACTGAAATTATTATTATTATATTACATTGTGATATATACGGTATGTGGGTGTTATAATAACTTAATTATTAGTTAGTTGAATTTTTACGAAAATATTGATTTAAAGGTTTACTAAATTATACTTTTTAATTTCACGGTGGTTTAACTTGTTTTATAAGTTGCATTTTTATTAAAATTTACATTTTCTTATCTTAATTCATGCATTAGTCAAGGGGGTAATTATACGGATACAAATATTGATAAATGGACATGGATGGGGGAACATAAATTTAAATGGATTTAAAATGGACATGCATACACTAAAATTAAATGAGTTTGATAATGGATTTGCTAATTTTTGAAGATATATGTTGTGGTGCCATCTTTAACAGAAATACTTAAATGCTTATATAAACTAGGTATTTTTTTTTCAGATAATTTACTGGGCCGGGGCCGAGAGTATTTATTTGGAATTTAGGGGTTTAAATGAGCAATTTGGAGGTTGATCCAAATGTTAAATTCCAAAATCCCACAAGGATTAAGAAACATACAACTAAAAGGCCAAAGTGCAGAATATGAAAAGAGATAAAAGAGGCATTAAGCAAATTGTGCGTTTAAGGGTTCATCTATTGTTTGCTGTTTTCCACATATGCGGCTATTGTCCCACGAGCCAACCTAAACTTTTTTTTTAATGAAAAATTGAAAAGTTGTGTGGTTCACTGCACACTCTGCACTGTACAATTAATTCAGGGATCAATTTCATTTATAGTCACTAAACTTATGTCTAATCGCTCAAAATTAACTAACTTATTTTTCATGACTTAAATGTTACTACACTTATCATTTTTTTGCAGAAAAGTTATCTTAATTGATTTTAGGCGATTACTTTTATCGGAATGCTGACGTGGCTTGTCATGTCATATATCTGGACACACGTGGCACGATACGTCAACAACCACGTCACCAGAAGAGATCACGTGTGTCTAAAAATATGACATGACATGCTGACGTGTTGTGTGATATGGTCTCTTTCGATGATGTAGCAGCTAATATGTGATGTCATGTGTGTTCAGACATATGACATGACATGTTACGTCAGCATTTTAACAAGAATTATTGCCAAAAACCAGTTAAAATAATTTTTCTGCAAAAATGTGATAAGTTTAGTGACATTTAAGTCATAAAAAATAAGTCAGTTGCTTTTGAGCGATTAGACGTAAGTCCAGTGACCATGGGTGAAATTAACTCATTAATTCAGTATAATAGGTAATATTTTTTAATCATGGTAGTGTATAATACATGTGTATATTGTCCAATCGGTTGAATATAACTATTAATCTATTTTGATGAAACGCAACATGCAACACATTTAATTAACACTCAAATATGATGACCTACAATATCATAGAAGGAAATTTGATGTAGATGATTTTGCATTATTCTTATTTGGAAATAAAAAGTGAGATTCAGTTAAATAACCCTATCCATTGTTCTCATTTCTTTCTTTAAAAAAAAAAAAAAGAACTCCATTTCATTTTGTTTCCTTTGGAATACTTATTCTTTGCTCATGATGCTAGTAGTAATAATAACGATAATTGGTCTTCTTCTTTTTTTCCCCTTTTCAGATGAAGTAAAATGAATTGTGCAAGGCAAATGAATAATAATAATAATAATAACAATAATAATAAACATTTGTGCAGTGATAAATTACTCCTTTTTACAATGCTAAATTTTCATGATAACTCTTTAATGCAAAATATTTTAACTTCAATTTGGCCCTTGCAGTTAGGAAAGAAAAAAGAAAAAAGAAAAGAAAAGAAAATTACTTATATTTCTATCACTATTTCTTTCTCAGAAAATTGTCATTTTTTATTAAAAAAAAACAATTGTCTAATTAAATTGTCATTTTGATAAATTGAAGATAATATTTTTTAACTTTACACTCATATAAGTCAATGAAATATTTTATATTTAATTAATACTTTTTCTATACATTCTATTAAAATAATTTAAATTAAGAGGAAATATTTTTCAGTTTATAAAAATTAATAATTATTTTAATATATAAATAAGTAAGAATTTGATATTTGAAATGATCCTTGGATTTTTTTTATTTTCTGGCAAGGCAAAGGAAAAGTGCAAATATGAATGTAAAGTGGCTGGGGTTTGATAATGTTATTAAAACCGAACCGGACAAAAAACCGACAAAGCTGATGATTCGTGGTTCGATCGATCCAAATGAATTCAACAAAGTTTTTTTTTTTAAATACTGTTAATTAATATAATTTTATAAATATACTGTATAAAAAATCAAAAAAAAAAAAGAATTTGGAGCTTTCTTGAGGTCCTCTCCTCAAAGATGTGTCACAGCTTGACAGTACGGGTTTAAAGATTGCAAATAGGTAATTAATTAATTAATTAATTAATAATTAATATTTGGAAATATCATAATGTTCAAAAAATTATAGTTTTTATACTTCATTTTATATTTGTAGAAAAAAAGTTAATTATGTTATTTTTAATTTGACAATATATTTTTGGCTCAAAGCATAAATATTCAAATTTTTTTTGTATCTTATATATAACTATTTTAAATACATAAAAACAGTTTAGCATACAAGATTAAGCAGCAAATTAAAGCTGGTCTCTACCTTAATACAACTGATTCTTGGAATGATATTGAAGATGTTATTTCACGAATAAGTAATAATTTGGTTAATAGCATATCTCACAATAAAACTTGAAGAAAATCGTCAAAATATATAGAAAAGAACTAAGATCAAAATTGGAGGCACCAAGTTACTAGGGATAATCACACGGCAGGACGGGGACGGAGGTGAAAAATGTATCCTCACTCACTGCACCGCTAGGGGTGAAAATTTCCCGTCCCCATCCTTAATTGAATAATGGGTAGACAATTTCCCTTATCCTTGCCCCGCTGGGAATTCCAGCCTCGTAAAAATCATTTTTTAATTTTAAAATACATATTTTATAATTAATTATAATTATAAAGAATTATCACCCAAGGCAAAAATATTACGGTAATACCCGTTCATAATACCCATAAATAAAGAATTAACAAATCTTTAAAAATTATAATATGAGATAATACCCATAAAAAATTTAATCATTCATCCAAATTACTCTCATTCTTCTTCAATTTGTCACTAATGGAGAAAAAAACCCATTCACTTCTCTTGGCTGCAAAAACTCATCAATCAAGAATGAGAAGTAATTTAAAGAGGAAATATCCAAAAACCATAAAACAATTCTCATTCACTAGTCTTCGAAGAAGACAGCACTGAAATTAATTTTTGCTTTTGTTTTGGAGAAAATTAATAACATTCCATATGGTAGAAGATTAACCAACAAACTTTATTTGCTTGGAGAAGAAAGAGCAACGAAACAAGACAGTAAGATAACTACAGCTTCGATTGCTAGTGAAACCAATCTCATACTCTAATCGTAAATATCCAATGTTCGTAAAGAAAAATTGGTTAAGCTTAATTAAATTCTAAAATAAAGAACTGCAAATGGCACGGAATTCTTTTTAAAAAAATCAATTCAATAAAAATTTCCAAATCAGTAATCCACCATCAAGCTCCTCCTTTTATTTCAAATTTCGATTTTCACGTAGTAGACATCTTGGAAAAGTAGAAAAAAATTGACAGTTTCATGGTGGCTAGGTCGTTGCCTTAATCAAGCAAACTATGATGCTGAAACTAAATTGCAGGAACGAGAAAGAAAAGTGTAGAGCTCGCTCCTATTAGCAATAATGGTGGTTGAAAAGAGGGATTTAACAAAATAAAATCATCCACCATCAATAAGCCGGACCTTATAAAATCCATTCAGATCCGTTTAAATATTCTTCTTCTTCTTTTAATCTTTGCCTCTTCTCTTTCTCAATACTGCTTCTCTATTTATTTCGCTTATGCCTATGTTTCTCAACCTTGATGTATGTCTTTATCGGCGTGGAGAAGGATGGCAACTGAAGAATGGATGCCCGGAAGGGCAACGGTGGAGTGAATGAGAGTGAGAGTGAGAGAGACAGAGAGTAGCTGCTGTGAGGGAAAAAAGAAGAAAAGAGAAGAGAGGAGCGGCTGGAGTGAATAACTTAGGGTTTTTAGCTATTTATATACAATGGTATATACGTAAATAATTAAAAAAATTAGGAATATATTTGGTATTATATTTGGGGTCGGGGATCCCACCGGGCTGATATCCAGTTCCCTGCCCCCACCCTGAAATCAAAATCGAGAATTTTTTTTATCTCCATTCCCGTCTCCGGGAAAAAAATTCGAAAATCCCCGCCCTGTTCGAGTTGGGTCGCCACCGGGGTAGAGGATTTCCTGCCCGTGATCATCCCTACAACTTACCGGCCAACCTCTTGACCATATATTCTAGGAAATAAAGGGTTTTATCTCTGAAACAGAATAAAGCCATGGATTCAATTTAATGTTTCATCATACAATAAATCTGCAAAGATATATATCTTGGCTTCCCAGAAATAAACATCAGTGTGACATAAAGAGGTGAAGAGGATATTTACGTGAACTTCAATAGCCTGAGGAGGAGCCACCTCCACCTTTTCAATCATCAATGGCTTCCCGGCTTCCCATGCTACAACAACTAAAGAAAAAGACATTTCATCAAATATTTGATTGATCAAAAGATTCTAGACGGATAGAATGAAAATCCAAAAGCCCAACAAAGACTCAACAGGCAGAAATCAGAAATTAAAGAAAGAAACAATAAAAGAACAGAGGAATAGAATCAAATAATATTCAACAGATCTATAAAATTAAAAACTCAAACCCATAAAAAGATTAGAGACTCACCAAAATAAGGAGGCAGTGGGGGACACCGGTGGTCGGAGATACGATTGGTGGCGGTGTTGGTAGATGCAGTCGGTGGCCGTGAAATGTAAAATGAGGGAGCGAAGGGAAAATGGCAAAAACGGTAAATTGAAAACAAGACAACCCTAGATGTTTATATATATATATATATATATATATCAAACCGTGACTTTTTGAAGATTAAAATAAATTCGATTTTATTCCGTTCATTTATTTTTTTCGAATTTTTGATCTAATCTAACTTTTTATTCATTTAATTCTTACTAGCTAAATCAATGGTTCATAATTAAATTGATTTAATTGATCGGTCAATTCAGTTCAATTTTAATAACATTAAGTTTGATTTTTCTACTAATTTTCGTAGATTCCGTTTCGGTTCGGAAACCCATAGCTAAAGACAAAGTTTAAGAACGCAAAATTCGCGCTTTATTCGTCCTTATCCTTCTCCCGCGAAAATTAACATAAATCACTCACAATTTAATTAAATACAAAAACTAACAGCAAGTAGCGGTGACGTCACCTCAAGGACCCCACACTCTACAGCTTTGGGATTCGCTAAATGAACCAAAGTCATTTATGTGGGCCCATCCCAGCCACCTATACTATACTCTGCACCCCTATTTGCCCCCTTTGCTTTTAACCGTCTGATGAAAACGAAACGTCACTCTCTCTCTCTCTCTCTGCTCTTCCCTCTCTCTACTCATTCTCTCCTCTCTCTCTCTCTGTAATTGTTTCTTCTTTTGTTTTTAAGGCTTCGAAGAAACTGAAAAACTGCGATTATCAAGAACCCCGTTATGACTATACGACAATGCCAATGTGAATGTTCTTGATTTCCGTGGCGGCAATTCTTTTCTTTGCTTAGGCTGCATTGTTCAGCCACCTCTTACGTATCGGATCTTTATCGAGATCACCGACTTTCTCTTTCAATCTCAGTTTCATGAACCTGCATTTTCTCGGTTTTCAGCCGGTGCGTCCTCTTTTCCCTTCCCCTTTGCAAACTTCCATATAATCTTGGTATAGCGAATGTATATTTTATTTGTTGTGTTTGGCTGCTGAGAAACTAGAGGAAAATGTAGGAATAAGGAAATTATGGTTTTGTGTTGGGGAGGAGAAAATGACATTAGCTGGCTTCATGTTGTCCACCAAAATCATTGAGATTCGTAGTTTTGAAGAACTGGTTTTTATTTCTCTGTTTTCCCCGCAGCCAAAAGGAACTTGAAATTTGTTTTGAGTCTTCAAATGCTGTTTTAAGTTGTGTATAGATCTGTAACTTTCCTGAGTTGATTACGAATCCTGTGGATGAATTCGTGACTGTGTTTTGAGAATTGATGCAAAATATGGAACTCATGAAGCAATTGAAGCAGAAGAGACGTAACATTTGTTGTGGAATTTGTAAAGTAAACATCAGATTGCATCTTAGCATCATTGATTCCTAGTCTTTTTTCTTATTTGGATGCATAACCTCCAGTAAATTTAATAACATCTATTATTTTTATTCTCAAAAATTTTCTCTTTATTTATATTTATTTATTTAGTTTTTGTCCTCGTGACCTGTACGTAACTGAACTAAATGGCTGTATCGTTTTCTGTAATTGCTGAACTGTGAACGCAATACGCAATTCAGAAGCACGTCTTATTTACGTTTTATTTTTACTTGTCCTATATGTTCCCTTGTCGTCTTCTGCTGCCAAATTCTTGTGCAAGTTTTGCTTGGTGAATTGCCTCTCTTACTGCTTCTCTTTCAATGTACCATGGTTTAGAATTTAAGAATTTAGAGTGAACTAGAAGATTTTCTTTTATGTGTGTGTGTGTGCGTGTGTGTGTGTGTGTGTGTAGAGAGAGAGAGATATAGATATTTGCTATCTTCTTTGCCGAGACAAGGATATGCATGAATATCCTCTTAAAGTCGTATGCTGTCATTTCAATTTCATCTCTTTGAGGACTTCTAAAATTGTGAATGAAAAGGTGCAGTTCGATAACTAAAGGATTACATTCTTATTAGCAGGAATAATATGCTCCTGTGGCACGGGAACAGCTAAAATGTTGTCTGGTTTACGACCAAATAACGCCCACCCAGATCCTTCTGGAAATTTTGGGTACAACTTGGCCATTAAAAGGAGTTCAAAACCACAGCAGAACTCCACAATAGTGAAGGAATCAGTTCTTCCTTCCCAAGCAAAACAGAGCCTAACGCACCAGGAAAAATTGAAAGCCAAAAGATGCATTCATAAGCCATATTGTGATCTGCCCCTCAAAGAAAAACAACAAGCAAATGATGGGAACAAGGTCCGCCAAAAAACTACAGACAATTCCCAGCAGCTCTCTGTAATGTTCAAGGCAACAGAAGATGATGAGCTTGTCAGATATATGTCAAATTTGCCTGGTTATCTTCAGCGTGTGGAGAAAACAGAAAACATACAGGATAAGGCTTTGAATGTTGGAGTTTTGGATTGGGGGCATTTAGAGAACTGGAAATGCAACCCAAAGGATGCCCCATTTGGAGTTGGCAACAATTCAAGCTTGCCTTTTGGCAAGTTGTCTGCTGCGAGGTCATCAATCTCTAACGGTCCAACTAGTAATGGTTATGAAAGCAAAACGCATCCTTCTGGTTCTTGTAAAACTAATTCTTCTCGTGATGGTGGCATCTCTCGAAATGCTAAATCATCTCTTCGGGATTCTAGGTTCTCTCAAGATGTGGAAAATGCTTCCACGAGCCACTTTGATGAACAAAAAAGGGCAGTGTGGAAGTACAAGTCCTTTGACAGAAATAGTTCAGATACAACTTCTGAAAAGGGGAACAGAAGAGAGTTGTGTCGGAAGATCACTTCAAATGTTAAACATCGGCCATCCAACTCCAAATATGATGGGATACCTATAGGATCCAAGGAGAGTGTGAGTGCTTATGGTAGAGAAGCCAAGCAGAGTGTTGAACAGTTGCAAAGATCAGATATAAAGGGAAAAGCATCAGAAGAGATTTTCACTACAGGTATGGGAAGTTCTTCATCAGAGCTGAGAAATTATGATAGTTCACCGGGCATAAAGGAAAAGAAGAATGTTAACAATAGGCGAACCAAGAAGAGAATAGAGGCACATGGACCAGAATTTGATCGGACCCCTCAACATGAAGTTGATGACAAGAAGAATATTATCCTCCTTGTACCCAGAAAACTCTCCCAGAACAGCTCCCAAAAGCAACCAAGAATGTCACTGGATGAGAATGTGACAGCTGCGAATTGGAACTTCTCAGATGGCACTTCTGATGAGTTAGCTTGCTTGTCAGAACTTAATCATGAAATTCCTCACTCTTGTCCGCTCCCATCGAGCGTTGAGATAGGTCCAGAACAGAAAGAGATGGCACCGGCTGCAATCAATGCCCAGGATGCAGGGGTATCATCTGATGCAACCAACAAGTCTAAGAAAGGAGATCTAGAAGAAACTTCGAAGATGTTGGAACAGGAAACCGCAGAAGTGGCCGCAATAAAAGGCAGACATCCATCACCCAATTGCAGATTTAGCTTCAGCCTAAGTCGAATGACCAGGAGCTTCAGCTTCAAAGAGAGTTCAGCTGTCCCACAGTTGAGTCCCACATATGTTTCAGCGAAGTCTGGTCCTGTGGCATCAAATGCTTTTGCAGGTATGGATACTTCAAATAGAGAGAGAGTCGGTGGTCATAACAGAGCTCAATCGAGCCCTCTGAGAAGGATACTGGACCCACTACTACTGAAGTCTAAAGGTGTGACTTCATCCAATTCTGCTGCAACTGATCACCTACTAAAACGAAGCCTGAGTTCATACAGCTTTAAGCCACCCAAGGCAGTCAAATCACTTCGAAATGAAGAGCAAGAGGCATCAAGTATACAAGCTCAGCTGGTGCTTACAACAAGCAATGGACTTCCTTCGTTCAGATTTATGATAAATAACAATATTATTGTTGCAGCCCCTGTGAAAAATATAATACCACCTGGGAAGAATGACACAGGCTGCAACTACGTGTTGTATTCGGTTGATGAAATCAAGAGAAAAAGTGGCAGCTGGATAAATCAAGTCGGTAAAGAGAAAAAATGTGGTTTTGTCTATAATGTGATGGGCCAGATGAAGGTCTCGCCATTGGATTTGTCTGGTAAAAACTCCAATAGCCAGTCTGTGGTAAAAGAGTCTGTTTTGTTTAGCGTTGAGTTAAGACGCGGTCCGGCATCACCAAGATTAACACCAAGCACAGAGCTTGCAGCAGTTGTGTGCGAAGTGCATAATCGAATCCTAGGATGTGACAAGCAGCACAGTGATAAAGAAGCAAATGTTAAGGGGAAGGGCTTCTCACGGGGTGTCTTAGAGAACGAACAGCATAATAGTTGTACAGTCATACTTCCTGGTGGTATTCATGGTTTGCCGCAAACAGGAGTCCCTTCATCATTGATTCACAGGTGGAAATCTGGTGGATCATGTGACTGTGGAGGCTGGGATATTGGTTGTAAACTACGCATTCTCTCCAATGAAAGCCAATATCAGAAGCTTCCAAAGAGATCCTATGATCGTCTAGCATCAGACCGTTTCGAACTTTTTGATCAGGTAATGCCTGTGTTTCTCTTGAAAATTTTCCCTGTTGATAATACCATATCTGATATGAATTTTTACCTTGCACGTCCATACAGGGGGAAGCTCATCAAGATAGGCCCATCTTCAGCATGGTACCCTTTGAGAAGGGAAAATATTCTGTTGAATTCAGTCCATCAATTTCTTTAACACAAGCATTCTTCATTTGTGTGTCGATGATAAGTTGTCAGAGATTATCTGATCTCCCTGAAGAGAGTGATGAGTCAAATGAGTCCAGCAATTCTAATGATGGACTGAAGACGAAATGCACTGCTGTCCCGAAGGAAACACCTGTGAAATACACTCCATGTCCACCTGTTTCCCCTGTTGGAAGGGCTTAGCTTCATGTCAGGAACTTTGGTCTTTTGCTGCTCTTCAATTAGCCAAAGAATGCAGCAATAACACCTTTACAACTTTGTGTTCATATGCTATTCCATAATCAGCATCATCATGTTAATTTCCAATACTTCAAAATGAAGGAAAAGCATTAGAAAGTTATCGTAACAGCCAATGTACAGAGAAAATAAATTTCACAATATGTACACCTCTGCAATCAAGAGAATAGTTTTCAGAAAATTTCTAGTATTATTATTAGTCACAGGACAGCATCTCATATCGAAAAGTGCTTAGTTTAACAAGATGTCATCCCAATTTTAAATTTCTGTGCTAAGTCAAAAAGAAAGATGCTGCAAATACAGAGCCTTAAATTGAAAATCCAATTCTACCTATGTCAGATCGAGATAGAGTTGCGAAGCTAATAGTTGCAACTGGTGGATAAAGATGGCATTGCTATGTATTAACCAAGCTTCAAGGGTATACATTGTGCAAATCTGACATGCTGTTACTGGGTTGCTCACTTCAGTCCCAACGTGACTGTTCTACAATCTATACAACAGACTGGAAAACAGTTTCAAATGCAGATTTTCACGATCAAATCTGTAACGTAGAAGAATCTAAACTACAAAACGTAAAACAATATTAGTTTGCATGCCTTAAGACATGACGTTGCAAGTTTCTTCCTACAAGTCCACAGGCGAAGCATGGTGCACACAGATGTACCATTGACCATCAATCCTCTCAAAAACGTTAGTTACAAATTGTGCCCCCCAACTACTACCCTTTGTTCTAATAAATTCCACACACGTCGCGTAACCAACATCCCCTCTAAAATGAACTTGAACATTTTTCAACTCAATCTCCAGCGGGAAATCATAGTTCATCCATACAAGCTCCCAGCTTTCCATAACATCATCATAACCAATAACCCCACTGGCTCCTGGATGGACACAACAAACATTGTCACCTTTTGCCCAAAGGGCTTGCATGGAAGCCAGATCACCATTCCTGAATGCATTATAAAACCGTGCATTTGCTGCCAGTACTGAAGCCTTGCTATCCTCCTGAAGTGATCGAAGGCTATCCCTAATTTTTGCAGCTTGAATATAGTCCTCTTCTTCAATGGCAATCTGTAGGTCCCGTGTTAAGGCTTGTTCATCTAATATGATGCTCTCACCACTTAAAATTTCCCCAGAATCTTCACTTGTTACTTGACATGCTCTACACGACAAAAATCGGGATCCCTTCACAAAGGCTGCTGCTTTAAAGCAAATACAGAGTTAGATCACCCTGTTTGGAATAATTCTCGTACTGACATTCATTTCTAATCTAATAAAACAATTCAACTAAAAAATATACACATATAGTAGATTTCTTTGCTTTGAATTAATTTTGGAGTAATAGAATTACTTTGTATTATTTTGTTTAAAACAATTACAAATTCTAGCAAAATCATATAACTTTTGGCACGATCTCATTTCTTAAAATTAAAAGAATATAATTCTATCCACCTATACGATTTTCAAACATGGGATTTGGGTAGAAAGAATTCAATCAAATCAAATTCTTGCATTTTTGGACTTCCAATAAAACCAAGTGAAAGAACAAACGAATTCCCAATGATAGCACTGCAGACACAGACAATATAATCAGAGAAAAAAATATAAAAATCAGTTAAGAAATCACATATAAAACTTACAAGCTCTTCCTTTGATATGCAGCTTGAGATGATAACAATGTGCCACTGAGAAAGTAGATGAAAACAAGCTGTTACCCCTTAGGGAAGGAGAGGAGAGATAGGAGAGCCTCTTGAAACTATTAATGCAAGAACCCTGCAGCTCTCTATCAATAAAATTTACCTACAACAAAATTGAAAGCTTAAGCAAGTCTGCAAAATAAAAACTCAATGTTTAAATTTTTACAATTTCAAGACCATTCACTCCCTTTAATGCCTTTAAAGATTCGTCTAAACAATAAATGATTCATTCAATGCTTAAATTTCTACAATTTTGAGACCATTCACTCCCTCTAATGCCCTTAAAGATTCGTCTAAACAATAAATGATTCACCAGTAAACTTTAATTTGCAAGGTATAATGCTAGAAAGACCAAACACTGAACTCCAATGGTTTTAACTTTTTATTTGTCTTTAAGAATTTTGAGAGTAATAAATTTTAATTTGGTCGGCACATAAATAACATGACAAACTGCTGCTGCCATTGTAGTTGTGATTCCCTAAATAAACTCTCCTCCCCAAAATCCCTAGTTGATGAAAGCATAAAACTAAGGGAATCTGAGCTCTCAAAATGCTAATTGATGGATAAATAAGAAAAGTATAACCAAAAGAGGGGGGAAAGAAAAATGAAAAATAAAAACTCACTTTGGAATAAAGGGTAGATCCACAGAGTGCCATGATTTCTACATAAACAGAGTCAGCCTTAGGCCTTTTTTCAGTCAGCAAAGCTCCAAGGCATCTACCCTTTGATCTGACCGGAGAAGAAGATAGAGTAGAGATGGGAGAATTAGGGCTGGCTAAGATGAATTTTGAATATTGGATGAGAGCATTTTGTTTCCATCGTACTCTTGGGTGAGTTTTGTCTCCTTCGACCTTCAAAAATTGTACTAGTCTTATATGCATATAGCAAAAAAATGTTAAAATAAAAAATAATAAAGATAAATATTAATATAAATTTTATTTAGTGCAACGTAATGCATGAACTAATTAATATTTTTTAAATTTATTTCATTATAGTTGATTTTTTTTAAAATTAAAGTCTAAATTTAATTTATTAATAAACAGTTAACTGGTTAATCGCTATGTGATCCGGTAATCATTAATCATTAATTAACTATTAAAATAAAATTTAAAAGTTCATACAATATACATATATAGATATATATATATATAAACCGTTTCACTATTAACAAACCAGCTAATCAGATATTTAAATTCAAATCTAACCACTAAACATAATTTTAAAAATTTAAATCTATGTTTATGTTCAATTGTACTAGTTAACCACTTAAATTGATCGTTTTTAAGTCAATTTTTTAAATCGATTTAAATATTTTTTTATTTTTTTATCTAACCATAAATATAATAATTATTTATGCAAATTGGACTAGACTTGTGCAAAAATAAAAAATAAAAGACCGGTTAGGGCAAACTCAACTGACTTGAATCCAATTCAAAACCGTATAAATAGACAACATGTTTAGCAGGAGCTTGATTGGATTTGGATAGGGATGGACTTAATCAGGTCAAATCAGATTTTGGGCATCAACTGGACTTTTTTAAAATTTTTTCTATACAAGTTTGAGCAAAGCTTGCGTGAATAAAGAATGGACCCAGCGCAGGCTAGATGGGTTCGACCCTGGCCGATCTAAACAAATTTAAATAAAAAAAATATAGTTGGTATGAATTGGGTGTTTAGATCCACTTGGTATAGTTAGAACCCATTTAGGCCACTTGGTAGAGATCCATTTAGGCCAAATTTTATATGGATCATTTTGGATTTGGTTGAATGGGCATGCTTTTAAGTTGTATTGAGTTTGAATTAATTGTTTTCATCGAATTTGCATGAATTTTTCAGGTTGGACCAAATTTGACATGTCTAAATAAGAGGTATTTACTTTTAACATAGATAGCAAATGAATTGGGTTATAAATGAACAGAATTAGATCAAAGTCTAAATTGGCCATTATTTATGCATCATTAATGGATCAAGAACTGATTGAATTTGAACAAATTTGGGTGACCCATTATTTTAAATATCCATAAATACAAAATTAATTCACTATATATAAAGTTTCTTTATTTAGTATCTAATCACCATTTTGAGTCAGATCATTTTCAAGTTATTTCGGTTTCGATTTGAATAGATTTTTGAGTCAATTACATAATCAACTTTTTGTATCATAAAAATTTTTCAAATTGTCAAGATAAATTTTATTTTTTTGTTTTAGATGAATTTATTTAGATTACAGGTATGATCAAGTTTAATCCTTAATTTTTGGATCCATGTGACTTTTTGAGCTAAACACACATAAATAAAAGGTGTGGATTGCCTTCGGGTTAGATTGGATTTGGACCAGATCTAATCGAGCTGAATTGAGTTTGGACATAACTAATCAAGCTTTAAAAAAAACTCCTACACAAATCTGCATTAACTAAAGGCATGTCTGCCACGAGCTGGATTTTGGCCTAACCAAATCGAGTTGGATACAAGTTGAACCATTCTGGATATAATTGAACTTTAATTTTTTTTATGTAAGTTCATCTTAAATCCGTATAAATAAAATGTAAATTTGGTACGGATTTAATTGGATTGGGACCGAACTAGATTTCGGCCAACTAATCCAACTTTTATTTTTTTCTGTAAAAATCCGGTTGTACAATTATCCTACGTATTCTTGCTCGTGAACAAGTTATGTCACATGTTCCTAATCTAACTCTTAAATCCAACATGTTCCTAAATAACTAAGGTTGAAATATATTTTTTATAACCAACGTCTGTTGGTCGGAGTAAATTAGGGTTTCATCTCTTTTATGCATATTCCAAGTTCGATCCACAAACTTGATATATGTATGAAAATTACGATATTGGGAGGGTTGCCCCTAACAATGGACCTCTACAGTACTCGATTCAAATTAATCAAACCAATCGGGCTTGAATATTGGGCAAGCGTAGCTTTTCAATATATATATATATATATATATATATATATATATATATATATATATATATATATATATATATATATATATATATATATATATATATATATATATATATATTATAACATACTTCTTGTAAATTGAATTTGATCACTTGCTAATTCGTTCCATTAGTTATTTGTTGAGAATTCATAACTTGTATGC
Organism: Excoecaria agallocha; assembly: GCA_037975025.1. Lineage (NCBI taxonomy): Eukaryota > Viridiplantae > Streptophyta > Magnoliopsida > Malpighiales > Euphorbiaceae > Excoecaria > Excoecaria agallocha. The sequence goes on from CM075808.1 coordinate 55,220,827, forward strand.
TAAAAAAAAAAAAACTTCATGTTGAAATTATACCTTGTTCTATTCTCACATTTTATGTTATTCTTTATTTGATATTTATATAAAACTAATTAAATTTTTCAAGACAATGAGTCGTTCAAATTCTTTTTTTTTCACTTTTATTTTTTATTTCATTTATCTTTATAGGAAATTAATTAAGTATATTGATAATCTAAAAAAATTAAATCAAAAGAACTTACTAGAAATAGATCTGATCTAATTAAATTATTAGAAAAACTTTTAACCCTGATCTGTAAGGGATTTACACTCTAAAGTCTAAATCGGTTAAATTTAGGGGAAATTTTTTTTAATAATATGTTTTTAAAATATAATTATAAAAATTGGGTGTGTCAAAAATTATTTACAAAATTGGAGTTTTTTCAAAATCGCTATCACCTGTAGCGGTTTCAGATGTGAAACTCACAACCAAAATCTGAAAATTTCTTTTGAAATCGTTACACAGTACAGCGATTTCAGATTCTAAAACTGTTGTACTGTGTAGCAGTTTCAGATGTCAGATTTTGTATATGATAAAATATATTTTATTTTTGCTCATGGACTGAATTGGGCATGGACAATTCAATCATAGTTACACAAATCTCTGGGCCTTGTGAAATGGGGCTCATGTTGCAAGATTAATTTACTACTTTAAAAGTCCACATTGCCAATTCAAAAGTATTCTAAACCAAAATTACAAATATTTTTTTACCATTTAAATCTCATTTATAGCCACTAGTTGATAAAAATTAGATACAAAAATAAAATATCAGGCGTGACTAGAGATGATCGCGGGGCAGGGAGTGCCTCCCCACCTACTCCCCCGCGTAAGGGCGGGGTAGGGGCGAGACGGGGATCAATAGTACTTCGGGGGAAAAATTCCCCCCATCCCCGTCCCCGCGGGAATTCCCATCCCCGCATAAAAAATATTTTTATTTTTTTAAAATATTTAACTATAACTAAAATATAATATTTAATAATTAATTATAATTGAAATATAATATTTAATAATTAAAAATATAAATTTAATTACAAATCAAACTAATATAAATTTTAACAATTGATAAAACTAAAATTAAATATAATTTAAAACTAAATTATATAAATATAATTAAATTTCAGAGGCGGAAAATTTTCGGGACGGGGACCACAATCCCCATTCCCGTCCTGAATTTTAAGTCGGGAAATACTTTTTTCTCGTTCCCGTCCCTACAGGAGAATTTTTCAAGGATTCTCCACCTCATTCGGAACGGTTTTCCACCAGGGACGGAGATTTTTCATCCCGTGATCATCTCCAAGCGTGACTGGTGCCTGGCTATTTGAAGAAAAATTACTATTATCCTTATTTTTGTGATGTGGGCTTTTATATACGCGGAAAGTATATATACACACAACTATGAAGCGAACTAGGTGAGAAATGAAATCTGTTTTGACTTGAAACTTTTGTCCACTAACTTTCAAACATCAATAATTCCATGTAATAATAGTAATTAAATAGCATATTCTCATATGTAATTTTTGTTTTTTTCAACATCAATAATATGGAATATTTTGACCTTGAATTACTAAAACCAAAAAAATTCTAATTTTCTATTTTTTTCATAAGTTAAAATAGTAATAAACTGCCATATAAAAAAGATTATTATTTTCTAGTCAATTTCTTTAATAATAATAATATGGAAATAATAATAAATCAAATATTTTTAGCGACGGAACTGCCGTCACTAATTTGTTGGCACGGCGATGTGGCAGCTTAATTGGAATGTGGTATCCATTTATTTAGCTGAGTCGGTAAGTTCCATTAGCATTTAATGGAATTATTGATGGAATCCTTCAATTAAAAGGAAAATTCAAATTGGAGATTGACATTGTAAAATTTAAAAATCAAATATGATATTAAAAAATATATCCTATAGTTGAATTTCTTTTTTTTTATAATTATCCCTTATTTTTTTAAATAATTCAAGGGATGATAGTAATTTATCGGTTTAACGGTTGTTATTGAAAAATAGACCATGTTATCCCTAATTGTAAACTATTTAGGTTCCAATTTATTAAGCTATATATTATGATTTTAGTTTATGTTAATAAGTAACTATAAAATCTGAATTCAATTATAATTGATTTATTAAAAAAAATAAACGGATCAAAACAGATCGATATATTTTTCTTCAACAGCCAGGCACCAGTCACGCCTGATATTTTATTTTTATATCTAATTTTTATCAACTGGTGGCTATAAATGAGATTTAAATGTAAAAAAAAAAAATACCTGTAATTTTGGTTTAAAATACTTTTGAATTGGCAATGTGGGCTTTTAAAGTAGTAAATTAGTCTTGCAACATGTGCTTCATTTCACAAGGCCCAGAGTTTTGTGTAGCTAGGATTGAATTGTTCAAGCCCAATTCAATCCATGAACAAAAATAAAATATATTTTATAATATACAAAACTTGAAGTCTGAAATTGTTGCATAGTACAGCGGTTTCAGACTGAAACTGTGATGCTGTTTCAGAAAAAATTTTTAGATTTTAATTGTTGATTTTACGTCTAAAACAGCTACAGATGGTAACGATTTTGAAAAATAATCCCAATTTTGTAAATAGTTTCTGATACATCCTATTTTTGTAATTATTTTTAAAAACACATTATTAAAAAAAATTCCTAAATTTAGAGAGATAAAATGTAAAAACAGCAAATCTAAAAAAAATTCCAAAAGTCCCTTACCTGTTGGAATAAAAGAACTATTTATAGTGCTCCATATATTGCATGTTGAATTGGCGATAATTGAGTGTTAATGATGGTTATAATGATAATTGCAGTATTAGGTTTGCTAATTAGGGATGAGCAAAAATCAAACAAAATCGAAAAATTGAACCGAATCGATTGATTTTTAATTTAGTTCGGTTTTTTATTTTGAATTTTAGAAAATTTTGCTTTTTTTGTTCGGTTTTTGAAGAAAAAAATAGCATAAAAATCGAATCGAACCGAAATTTATATAATTATATAATGTTTTTTATTTTTTTTATTGAATAATTATTTTATACATATAAATTATTTTATTTTGAATTGTAAATTATATGAGTACATTTATCAATTATTAATATTTATTTTTTAGGTGATAATTTAGAATTTTGACGATTAAATTGAAAATCGATTAAATGAAAAAAATTATTTAACGGTTTTGTTGTATTTTTATTATATATTTTGGGATTATTTCTTTAATTTGAACTTTTATTTGTATAATTTAGATGTTTTTATTTTAATATATTATAATTTATAATTTTTAGACACAATATTTTTTTTAAATAGTTTTAAATTTTAATTTTTCGATTAATCAAATCAAAACAATCGAAAATTTTAATTCGGTTTGAATTTAATTATTTTAAAATTTTAATTTAATTCGATTGATAAAAATAATAAAATTTTAATTTTTAATTATTTTAATTTGATTTTATTATTAAATCGAACCTATCGTTGTACAAACCTATTGCTAACTCATCAGTTTAGGCAAAGATAAAAAGTAGAAATGTCAATCAGTCAATAGAATGCTCCCAATCGGATCAAATGCTTGTAGGCCTTAGTTCTCATCAGAAATCCAATTGGACATTGAGCTTTGGATAAAGGCCTAACAATGAATAATATATAGTGTACTATTATGTACCATTTCTTGTTTTAACTTATCAGGAATCCAATTGGACATTGAGCTTTGGATAAAGGCCTAAAAATGAATAATATATAGTGTACTATCATTTACTATTTCTTATTTTAACTTTCAAGGCCGAATGTTGAAAGTATACCATTTATTTTAGGCAAACGCTTATCTAATGTCTGAATATAAATTTTTTTCCTTGAATTCCTTTACAAAAAAAAATGTTGATTGGACTTTTATACCTTATATAAGATAACATGCAATATCACATAAATGGCACATTAATATATATGTTCTAAATTTCATTAATGGCGTGTAAATATGATTAGATTTAAACAATAAAAATACTTAAAAAATCATATAATCCTTTTTTGGCTTATACCTAGGACTGATGGCGCATTATGCTGGAAGATTTTCATTTTTTTATTGCATTTCTAAACTTTTAAAATTTTCTATATTATGCCCTTAAATTTTAAAATTTTTCACATTGAGACACTTTAAAAAGAAATATCATGCCTTTTAATGGTGATTGAAACACGCCTGAGTTTTGTTTGTAAGGGATTGTATGTTATCTCATATTAAAATATAAGGATTTAATGAACTAAAAAATTTACTCTTGCTCATGTAGCAAGCTTTCTCTCTTACTCGCGTAGTAAGCTTTTGTCCTTTTTTTTCTGTGTAATTCTTTCACTATGGCTTCTTCGTCTGTTACGGAAGACATAACCAAGCGTTGTGGACAAGTATCATTGGAAGATAGTTTAGATGAAGGTTTTATCTTGGATGATGAAGATTTCATTGATTAAAAATAAGGATCTTTCTCTCTGTCTCATTGGCAAAGTTGTTTCAAATAGATCCTTCAATACTGCAACCTTCAAAGCAATAATGGCAGAGGTTTGGCAACCGGGTAAAGGTATTGAAATTCAGGAGTTAGCTCCGAATCTGTTTAGTTTTGAATTCTTTCATACGATAGATATGAATATGGTTTTAAATGAAGGTCCTTAGTCCTTTGAACAAAGATTACTTGTTCTGAGGAAAATGGAAAACAACCTAAAAACATTGAGTTATTTGAGGTAGCTTTTTTGGGTGTAATGTTATAACCTTCCTATCGGATTCTGGATGGAATGTATAGGACAAAATATAGGAAACCATATGGGTTCATTTATTAGAGTAGATCCAAGAAGTTTGGATGGAAACTGGAAATCTTTCATTCGTATCCGTGTAATGCTGGATATAAGTAAACCTTTAAAGATCTTCATGAAAGCAAAAAAAATAGAGAGGCAAATGGGTGGTGATAAACTTCAAATATGAAAGACTTCCACACTTCTGTTTTCTATGTGGTGTTATTGGACATCAGGAAAAGTTATGTGGGAGAAGGTTTGAGAGAGATCTGAGCAATCATGTGTCAAAGTATGGCTCTTTCTTAGAGCTCCGGTGAGGAAGACCATATCTTACGTAGGTGAACGATGGTTTAGGGCAAATATGACGATGCAGAATTCAGGTTCAAGAGGTTCAGAGAATCACGGAGCTAAACATGGCTAATCGGTTAACTCCAATATTAGGCAAAAATCAGGTTTGGAGCACGACTCTAACGTCCTAGTAACAACAGACTCTCAACGGAATATCAATATGCCCTTGATTACAGGAAATCAACATGATGGGAGGGATCCAGGTTTTAAATATGGCAATAACAACGTGAATGGTAAGGATAATAATATTCTGAATAGGAGGTTTACAAGTGGAAAAGAAGCAGAAGATTTGGAGGACCCACATAATGTTTGTATTTTGGTGGCTAATAACAAACGGTGCCATTCGAATTTAACAGATTTGGTCACAACACCAACCTTTTCTTCTTGCGATTTACAAGATCAAGGGACTGGAGATTTACTTATGCTAGAGGCAAGACCTGGTGTTTAGGCCTGCCTTCAGCCATGATTGCCTTAGCTTGGAACTGTTGTGGTATAGACCAACTACAAACAGTTCTTGAACTGAAGGAAATGGTCTCTTCTCTTCATCCCTCCCTTATTTTTCTGATGGAAGTTAAAGTTTCTCAAACTCAGATAGATAAAGTTTATCGTCATATTAAATTCAAAAGTAAATTTTCAATTCATGGTAGCAGTTTTGGTGGTGGTTTGGCTCTACTTTGGAAGGATGAACTCTCAGTCTCTTTTTGCTCTTTCTCTATGTCTCACATTGATGTCCTCATCTCTTCTTTTTCTCATCAACTTATCTGCTTTACTTGTTTCTATGGTAATCCGAGAAGAAATCTAAGACACCTTTCTTGTCAGTTGCTTTCCAGGCTTGTTGATGTTAATTACTGGCCTTGGGTAGTTATGGATGATTTCAACGACTTGTTATCAAGCTCTAAGAAGTTAGGTGGCAATCCCCATCCTATCTCTAATATCAATGCTTTTAGAGATACAATCTAAGATTTCTGATATAGGGTTTTATGGTTATCGTTTTATATGGGAACGTTTTAAAGGTTCTCGTAATTGGATTAAAGAACATCTTGATAGAGGTTTATCCAATGATGCTTGGTTTAACTTTTTTCTTGATTCTTGCACTACTCATATGAGCATGGTGTATTATGATCATATGGCTATCTTACTGTCTACTACTTCTGGTAGTTCTAATCATAATTCTCGTTTCCTCTTCGATAATATCTGGCTACATGAACAAGATTATCGAGACTTAATTCATAAATGCTGGTTAGATGCTCTTGATCTTCCAGTTCTTCAATGTCTGAATTCTTATGCAAGGAATCTGTGCTCTTGGAGTCATTCTTTTTGAAGATGCTTTCAGGATGATATTGCTAAATGTAAACAGGATCTTAATTTTTTGAGGCCAAAATTTGATGCTGAGTCAATAGGGAAGTTTAAACAAGTAAAAGAAAAGATGGCTGGCTTATTACTTTAGAAACACAATTACTGGCAACAAAGGGCGAAAGTTCATTGGCTTAAAGAATGTGATTTAAATACAAAATTTTTTCATGCTTTTGTTTCCTCCAAAAAGAAGAAGAACATGATTTACCAGCTTCAAGATACGGTGGGTAATCAGATAGATTGGAGTTCGGGTTTTCATCAACATATCTTGAATTATTTTGAATCTATGTTCCAGTCTTCAACGAATTGCAATCTGAATTTTATTTCCCACATCAGGCCATGTGTTATAATTATTCAGAATGAGGAGCTCCTCCGTCCTTTTAAAGAAGCAGAGGTTAAGGAAGCTTTATTTTCAATACATCTTGATAAGGCCCCAGCCCTAATGGATTTAATCCGGGATTTTTTCAATCTCAGTGGGAAATTATCGGTCCAGCAATATCATCTTTCATTCTAAATGTGCTTCATGCTGGTAATATACCTCTTGAACTTAATGAAACTATTATTGTCCTTATTCCAAAAAATAAGCAACCAAAATTTATCTTTGAGTTTAGACCCAAGTCTTTTTGTAATGTAGTTTACAAAATTCTCTAAAAAATGGTTGCTAACCGCATGAAAGCTTTATTGAATGTGATTATCTCAGAGAATCAAAATGCATTTATTCCGAGAAGGTTGATAACAGATAATGCTCTTCTCGCATTTGAAGTTGGATATTATCTTAATCATGGCTCCCATGGTAGTACTGGAACTATCGCTATGAAGTTGGACATGGCAAAATCCTATGACAAGATGGATTGGCGTCATTTGAATGGAGTGTTGGAGAAATTGGGGTATGATAGTAAATGGATCAATATCATTATGATGTGTATCACTTCTGTCTCTTATCAGGTGTGTTCCAGTGGTCACTCTATGGATCCGATCTTTCCTCAAAGGGATTTGAGGCAAGGGGATCCACTATCTCCATATTTGTTCATTTTACGTGCCCAGGGTCTTTCAGAAGCTTTAAATGATTTGGAGAAGATAGGCTTGATTCACTGTTGCAAGATAGCCAGGAATGCACCAGCAATTAGTCATCTCCTTTTCGCGGATGATTCATATCTCTTCTTTAAAGCAACGTTAGATGAGGCAATGGAGATTAAGAACTGTCTTTCTAGTTATGAAATTGCTTCAGGTTAGTCAGTCAATCTCCAAAAATCATCCCTGAAATTCACCAAGAATGTTGATCCATTTATGCGTCGCCTTTTTTGTGATCTTTTGGGGATATCGGCTTCTCAGCATTTGAAGAACTATCTTGGCATGCCGATGTATGTGGGACAAAACAAAAGTCAAGTGTTTGCCTTCATCAAAGACAGAATCTGGAAACGTTTTAGTCATTGGAGGAATAAGTTTCTTTCATTAGTCGGAAGGGAGATCCTTATCAAGTCAGTTCTACAATCGATACCATCTTATATCATAAGCATATTTTTCATCCCCAATAACATCTGTGATTCTATTCACCGGATATTTAATAAATTTTGGTGGCAATCAAGTGGTTCTAGTTCAGGAGGCATCAACTGGTGTAGATGGAATCTTTTATATGCTCCGAAAAAATTGGGAGGGCTCAATTTCAGAAATGTTAAAGAGTTTAATGTCGCGCTACTGGGAAAATAATTCTGGAGAATATTAACCAATCTTAGCTCTCTTGTTTCAAGAGTCTTTAAAGCTAGATACTTTTCCAACAATAATTTCTTTCAAGCTTAGTTAGGAAGAAGGCCCAGTTACACATGGAGAAGTAAATTAGCGGCAAAAGATTTGGTTACTCATAACTTAAGGTGGAGAGTGGGGTCTGGTGAGCATATTCTGGTCTATAAAGATGCATGACTGATTGATCCTTTGAATCTAAGAATCACTTCTACTTCGGTACCAGCTCTTGTTAATTCCCCCGGTCTCTGCCTTATTAAATGGTAACTCTTCCTGGAATGTCCCTTTAATTCTAGCGAGTTTCTGCAGAAGTGATGCTGAAAGAATGCTTCAAATTCCTCTTACCACTTTGCCTTGTCAAAATGTTATGTTTTGGCCTTTAGAAAGTACGGGCCAGTATACAGTGAAGAGTGGATATCGTGCATCACATAGCATGGTTCAGCCTCTGTTGAATTGTAATTTTAATTGGCAAAGACTTTGTAATTTAGCCTTATCCCTCAAGGTGTGTATCTTTATTTGGAGATGTGTTGTTAATGTTCTTCCTACTAGAAACAATATGTTTTTAAGACATGCAGTAGATTCCTATTTGTGTCCTTTTTGTCCTCCACCTTCTACTGAAATAATTCATCATGTGTTATTCTCGTGTCCTTCTTCTCAAGCAATTTGGCTTGAAAGTCCACTAGGCTTTTGTTTTGATATTAATGCTTATTTGGATTGTATCATTGGTAGCTGGTTTGGGTCTTTACATCTTGATGAGATTCACCAAGGTTTGTTTTTGATGTCGAATATTTGGTTTAAAAGAAACAAATTTGTCTGGGAGCAGCATAGAATGAGCAATGGGGTGGTTCTTCGTATGTCTAGATGTTCTCTTTATCAATGGGAAGTAGTGCATCATAAGGATTTTAATTTCAATAACTTTCTTACTTTTCCTTTGCTGGAAGCTTGGACTCCTCCTCCTACCGGTTATATTAAATGCAATACTGACGTGGCCTTATTCAAATCTAAAAATCGTGTTGGTTATGGTTGGATTTGTAGGGATTCCTTCAAGAATTTTATTATTGCTCAACATGGTTTTTTTCTTGCCCTCTTGATCCCCTCATTGCACAGGCAATGTCAGTAAAGGAAGCTTTAAAATGGTTAAAGGAAGAAAGTTTTGATCAAGTGCAAGTTGAAACTAATAGCTTTATTCTCTATCAAGCATTGTCCTTCCCTTCTTCGAATAATTCTCATTTTGGACTTTTAGTTCATGATTGTATTTATTTAAGTCTTTCATTCCAAAGTTATTTGTTTTCTTTTGTAAGAAGGTCTGGAAACGACCTTGTCCATTTGTTAGTTAGGACTTCTGTTGCTTCTTAGGAAGTTAGATTTTCACCTCCTCCTCCTTGTATCCAGCAGTTGCTTTAATGAAAATGTCTATTCTCTTTCAAAAAAAATATAAAGATTTAATTAAAAAAATTATAAAAGGATACCATATAAAAAAATTTTAAAAATTTAGGGAATTGAAAATTTAGTTTACCTTTTATATTTTATTTGATATTCATTGAAAATCTAATTTTATAACCTAAATGAGCTCCAAATGAATTAGTTTTTCCTTTTCCAATCATTCAGTATAATGAAGTTAAAAAAAATGTTGAAATACTTCTTTTGAAAAACATCAAACTAAATTAATAATGAAATCAAACCGTATATTTCAATTCAGAATGGTAAATTAGTGTAATTTCTTCATTGAATTTGGGTCTTTTAGGGGATATATTGGCTTCATAGTTCTTGTTGTCCATGACCACAGAGGAAAAAGGAGACTTAAACAACAAATGGAGAAATAGTTAAACCAAAGTCTTAATGTCTTATCAGTTTAATTTTGAAATTTTTTTAATTTTTGATTTTCATTTATTTTAGTCGAGTTTAATTTCTCCTAATAATATTTTTATAATTAGACATTATGCTTTAAAAAAAACAGTCAAATTTTCATTTAAAATCGTAGCTCGTGTCTTAAAAAAATTTGGATCCATATCCATAAACGAGCCCAACTCAGCATAAAAAAAGGCTAATGAAACTGTGAAATGGAAGCAGATGAGTTTGGGCTGTGGAAGAGCCCAATTCAGCATAATGCCCAGTGGAAAATGTCTTACATATAATTTTCTCATTCTCAAAGGTCAAAATCTTTTTCTTTTTTTCAAAACATCCATTTATTATGTCTTAATTAAATAAACTCGCGCAGGGAAACGTTTTCATATATTATTTTTTATTTTTTATTTTTCAAACCTTCAATAAAGAATCTCAAAATAGTCATTTTCTATATAACAAAAAATGGCAAATGAGATAAATGAAAGGTACATTGATTTGGTTAAATTGATTGTATAATAATCAGAAAATATCATTTTCAAAGTGGTCTGCCTCGTTGTGTCGGTTAGTGAGCAAATATTCAATACATGCGAACGCACATTTAATTCCTAGAGCCCACATGTTTCTTTAAGCGGCATGGGCGTTCAATTTTGAACGTTTTTCCAAGTCAAAGTCAAAATTTTCACCATCTTGACCTTTTCATCATCCACTTTCTCAACCCTTTTTTTTTTAATTATTATTACAAGCAACACTTTCTCAACTCATAATTGTTACTCCCCAGTTTTCAAAATACTTTAAAAAATATTTTTATTTCATAATACATAACATTTTAATATAATTAAAATACATTAATTAATTTTTATTAAATATACTCTTATTTAAATTATATTTATAAAAATAATTTTCAATATATATTAATTATACTGTATAATTAATATAAGAATAATAAAAACTTTTAATTATAGAGTAATTACTATTTTTAAATATCGTACATTATATTCTAACATCAATTATTTTGAAATGGAGTAATTATCCTAACTTAACTCTAATTGCATTCCCATTCACACTCAAATCCTAAAATCAAAACATTGTAATTATCAATTCCCCATCTCATCAAAATAGAATGCTATTTTAGTGGGTCGTAAATGCTTGAGACACATGTGTACATACCGTAATTAAATATAAATATATTTTCTGTACAATGAATATTTGTTTAATTTTCAAGTGGATTTTTTGTTTTTTTCAATGGATAGAGTAATTAAATAATGAAGGTAATGGAAGGGCGGCCGCTGACAAATCAGCATTGGCCGCCTCAATTTAGAGTTCATTTATTTATTTAGGCAAGATGGAATTGAGACAGATTTGGTTGGCTAATAATATCTTTCTATAAAGCAAATGCATGGTCAATAATTGGATTTGACCAAATTCATTCGTCAACCGCACGATTCGCAGTTCAGAATCAGAACAAGAAACCAGAAATAAAAAAGGCCAATCGGCTTATATTAGAGTTGATTATTTGTTGATGGGAATAATTTGCAAGCATTAACAGCCTAATTTCACCACTATTCAATCCATTCTCCCACTTTATCTCAAATAGTTTCAATACACCATAACTATTTATATTTTAAGCATGAAATTAGAATAATAATATTTTAATTATTAATAAAATAAACTTAATTATTATATCTCATAAATTGTTTATTAGATACTGAACTAAGTATTCATTAATAGTAACTCATGATTAACCAAAACCTTATACTCCCTCCATTACATTTTAAAACGTACTTTTCTCTATTTTAGTTTATCGTAATTCAAATATTTTTTTCGAAATTTAAAAAATATATTTACATGTATATTCCTATTTATTATATAACTTATTAAATATTTATTTTTCTTGCTACTCTCTTTTTTTAACTAAAATTAAATGAAATTCTTAAACATATAAAAGGATATTTTTGTCAATTACTATAATTTTTTTATGAAATTGAAATATTTTAATTATTTTCTTAATTTTCGTGAAAAATAGAAAAGTATATTTTAAAATGGAATGAAATGAGTATTTAATTGTATATAAAAATATTATGACAATTCCATCAATCATCTAACTAAACAATTTAATGAATTTGTCATCTAATTATTTTAATAATTTAATTTTATTTACTTTTAATGTCACTTAATAATTACTTCTCTGTTTTTGACAACAATGCCAATATAAATATATACTCCTCCATTCTTAAATGTTTGACGTTTAATATTATTTATCAAAATCAATAATCTATTAAATAGGCTATGTAAATATTTAATTTATCCTTATTATTCTCCTTCTAAAACTTTATTTTCCATACTAATATTTTCTCTCTTCTTAATTAATTAGGGACAAATATAGAGCAAACTAACCAAAAACCTTTAAAACGGCAACAGTAAAAGAATTTTTTATCCAACTGTAAACGTCAATCAATAAAAAATGGAGGGAGTAATGCTTATTGAAATGCATGTCTCCATATAGTATTTTTTGCAATCAAATGGGGATTTACTATTATTATTATATGATTAATTTAATTTAAAGATAATATTTAATATTATTTATTAATACAATTAATTTCAACCCGAGTAATTAATAGTTGGTAGCTAATTGGCTAGATGCAAATTATCCTTATAATGATTCAATTATATATAATGAAATTTTAGTTGTAGATTTAATAATGAAAAAGAGATAAAACCAAAAATTTTTAGGAGGGAATTAATAATTGAAAGGTTTAAAAAAAACGTTTAGACTTTTTTGTGGGGTAATTATCTATTCTCTGTTATTTTTTTTTTAAGATTTTGCTCAAATTTCTCAAATTAATACAAACATAATGTAGAAAAAGACGATAAAATGTTAATCTCCTAAAGTTAACTTTGAAATAAATTTTAATTTTATTTATATTTATTTATTTTATAAAATTTTAAATATATTTTTTATTAAGTAAATTATTTTGCATTTGAATTTGAAATATTTTCACAGGATAATAAGTATTTCTTGACTAAATTGAACTTAAGTTTTAACAAGTTGGTTAATATACGTTTACTATTTAGCTAAGCTGAATTATAGATATATTATTGATTTTTTTTTCAAAAAAATTGAATTAACCAAAACACTAAATTCTCTTATAATTCATTTTAAATTTGTTGAAAAGAGAATCAGATTTTCAACAATTGGATTTTTAATGAGGTAGGAAATTGAGTAGTCAAGTGACAATGATACCACTGAGTGCTCATTTTTAAATTTGATGCCATCTAGTGTTTGCAATTGATAATATGAAAGAGGATAATAATAATAATAACAACAACAATAAAACTTAGATATAGTAATGTGCATATGTCCACATAAACATATAGAGGTAGGTAGGTGAGGTTGAAAGGTGGTTGTCATGTTATGTTCAAGTGCCACGCTTCATAGTTCATATAACCAACAAAATACGTAAAACCACCGAACAAAGGGAATTGCCTGAGCTGTGGTTGGGGCCATAACACATGGCATTTCGGATTTTAAATGCTATATTGCTATGTACTTCTCTTCCTTCTGGCTTATGACTCGTGTGTATCTCTTTTTGCCCTTTTATTCCCCTCACCGATGGTTGATTAGACGTGCAGGAAATTTCAATTTTAATGATATTTGTAGTTATGATTATAATTTAAAAAAAATGTTGAAAAAGTTGTTTACCGACCTAAGCTTCCTACCTATCTATATATGCAAGCTCTCTTAATATGTAGATAAAGGTCAATTAAGGGGAAGTATCTACCTAATTTGCATAATTACATCTTATGGTTGGACATTCTCTTTTGACGATTATTCTAAAAATTAACTGCTTGTCCTGCTACGTGCATGACATTTTGTGGTCTATAAATCAAAGTCTATTTACGTCTTAAAGTTACGTAAAAAAAATTTATTGCACATTTAAATTTTTCAATTTTTTTTATTATACATCTGAATTTAGTAAAAAGACATTCCCATAAATTGGGTCAATTATACCGGTGATCACTAAAATTTAACTATTGTAATTATATGATCACTTAACTTCAATTTGTATCAAAAAAATTACTAAAATTTTATTTTGTAACTAAAAAATTACTTAAATCGAAATATTGAAAATTAGACAATCGACTCATGTAATACACTCATATAATAAGTTATGTCAGCAAAAAGTGACATGTCACCATCTTACTCTGAATAAAGTTTAACTGATTATCAAAATTCTGTACATGAAAACACTCCAACTTGAAAAATCAAATTTTATGATGCTTTGTTATCCTTGGAAGATTTTTTTTTTTTTTGGACTTGAGTTGCTGTAAATGTGTTACATAGCCATATTTATAGACTTGAGCTATTGTGTTTTGGAAAGAATGGTTGAAAATGGTGAAATTTCATCCCACTACCCACATAAAATGGGCAAAAAAGATATAAAAGGGGAGGATAAGGTAAGAAAAACTTATTTCTTTTTCTCCTTCAATATTCTTCAACAAAATACATCTCAAATTAATAAATTTTTTAACTTGACCATCGAAAAGTATCTAGTCAGAAATTCACCGATCTTTTCACATTTTGATGGTCATCCTTGGACTTTTAGTTTCGACATCTTGAACCTGTCATCAAATATTATATAAAATTTATAATATTTAATATAAATATTATATATATTTATAGTATGTATCACATGATATACTGCAGTGAAATAAAATTTATTATTGATGTTAAATATATTCAGATTTTAATTAAATTTTATATGTTAATCAGATTCGACTTGGAAATCGAATTCTAAGTATATGCATACATAATTGGACTAACATTTGAATTTGGCAAAATTTTCGGATGTTTGAATTTAGAAATAATGGTTCTAAGAACCTTATGGAGGGATAATAATTTGTTTTGACCATAAAATTGAAAATAAAATAATGGGCAGACATCCAAATGCACATGCAATTCGTATTCCTAAGCTAAACCGTAAAAAAAATGTTCAAGTACATGTGCCTAACAGTGGATGTAAACTAATTAATCAACGCACAGTATTTTTCTCAAATTTTTTTAAAATTAAAGTTTAAATTCAGTTTGTTAACAACCAGACTAAATGTGGTCGCTTAAATATTAATTATTGATTAATAATTGGAAAAATTAAATATATATGTGCGTATTTATAAAATTAAAATATAAAATTAAAATAAAATTGCAAATTATCAAAATTTAATATTAATATATTAAAAAAATATATAAATATTCTGCAAAACAATTAAAAAATAAATTAATGTTAATTTATCACTTATAAATATTGATAAATAGATAATTTTCATAATTAAAATATAAAATATACTAAAATCATATTATTAATAAAAAAGACACTTAATATATTAATTTTAAAACGTTAAAAAAAAGACACTTAGCATTTAGTTTAGCAATTCATCCTAATAGATAAATACCGATGACATGTTGGAGAAGTCTAAAGCTTCGGAAGATCATCGATAAAAAGAAAATGAAAGATCGGTGGATTTCTGATCAGGAAACCTCTGACGGTTAAATTAGAATACTTATGATAAGGGGTGTATATTCTGTAAAAAAAAATTGAAGAACCCCCTGCTTACTTATATTTCTTCCTTTTATAGGCATGATATCCGTTTCTTGGGGGTAGTGGGATGAAATGCCATTACTTTCGGCCACTCTTCCCACTTCTCCTATTGTTAGGGGAGACGTGGGGGGAAGAGGTAACTATTTTTCTGGTCATGCCAATTACCTTTTCTGCTATTGGCCTGGCTATGGATAGGCTCCTTAGAGTTCGGTTGATCTGACCTCTTGGTTGGTAAAGGTTTACCCGAACTCTGTCAGCTTGCCTAGCTTTTAGTCGGAATTATTCGAGTTGTTAGCTAGGTTTTGTTATCATAAATCCCCCTCCCCTCCAAGTGTGCGACATTTATGTCAGCAATGTTGGAGATAGCATTTTTATGGGGATTGCTCTGCAGCACATACAACCATGGTAAGCTATTCATCTGAGTGGCTTAATTAGTCTTCGTAGCTAGAATGGCGAAATTGCTTGTGAGCTTAACTGAGGTGTTCGTGATGAACATGTCTGATTGAGCTAAAAAGGACTCATGATGAACATGCTTAGTGAGCTTGAAGTGCTCATAGCAAATATGCCTAATGAGCTTTTGACCTTTGTTCATGGCGAAAACGCTCATTTGAGTAGAGTTATTAATGAAGTGCTCGTGGTGAACATGCCTGGTAAGCAAGATGAACTGCTCGTGGCGAACATGCCTAGTGAGCTCTTGGAATGCTCATGGCTAATATGCCTATTGAGCTTAAGATGAACTACTTGTGGCGAGCATGCTTATTAAGCTTAAGGCAAACTGCTCATGGTGAACATGCCTAATGAGCTTTTGAAATGCTCGTAGAGAACATTCCTGGTGAGCTTAAGACGAACTGCTTATGGCGAACATGCTTATTGAGCTTAAGACGAACTGTTCATGGCAAACATGCCTAGTGAGATTTTGAAATGCTCGTAATGAACATGTCTGGCGAGCTTAAGATGAACTACTTATGGCGAACTTGCTTGGTGAGCTCTTGAAATGCTCATGGCGAAAATGCCTTATGAGCTTAAGATGAACTCCTCATGAAGAACATGGCTCGTGACTAGAGTACGTATGATAGCTAGGAATGGAGCTCTTGCCAAGAGTGTCGTATGAGCTAGGAAAGGAGCTCGTGGCGAGAGTGTCGCATGAGCTAGGAAAGGAGATCATGGCTAGAGTGTCGGATGAGATAGGTATAAACTCGTGATCAGAGTGCCATATGAGCTAGGAGTGCGAGCTCGTGGTGAGAGTGCCACGTAAGCTAAGAGTGAAGCTCGTGACGAGAGTGCCGTACGAGCTAGGAGTGTGAGCTCATGACGAGAGTGCCATATTAGCTAGGAAAGGAGCTCATGGTTAGAGTACCGTATGAGCTAGCAATGGAGCTCGTGGCGAAAGTGCCATATGAGCTAGAAGTGCGAGCTCATGGCGAGAGTACCACGTGAGCTAGGAGTGAAGCTCATGATGAGAGTATCGTATGAGCCAGGAGTGGAGCTCATGATGAGAGTGCCATATAAGCTAGAAGTGTGAGCTTATGGCAAGATTGCCACATGAGCTAGGAGTGAAGCTCTTGGCGAGAGTGCCATATGAGCTAGGAGTGGAGCTTGTGGCAAGAGTGCCATATGAGCTAGGAGAGCTAGTTACGAGAGTATCGTATGAGCTAGGAGTGTGAGCTCGTGGCAAGAGTGCCATGTGAGCTAGGAGTGAAGCTCATAGTGAGAGTGTCGTACGAGTTAGGAGTGTGAGTTCATGGCGAGAGTGCCATATTAGCTAGGAAAGGAGCTCATGGTTAGAGTATTGTATGAGCTAAGAATGGAACTCGTGATGAGAGTGTCATATGAGCTAGGAGTGAAGCTCCTGGTGAAAGTGTTGTACAAGCTAGGAGTGTGAGCTCATGCGAAAGTGCCATATTAGCTAGGAAAGGAGCTCATGGTTAGAGTGTCGTATAGTTAGGAATAGAACTCATGGCGAGAGTGCCGTATGAGCTAGAAGTGTGAGCTCGTGGCGAGAATGCCATGTGAGCTAGGAGTGAAGTTCATGGCGAGAGTGCTGTATGAACTAGGAGTGGAGCTCATGGCGAGTGCCGTATGAGCTAGGCGTGTGAGCTTGTGGCAATAGTGCCACATGAGCTAAGAAAATAGCTTATAGTTAGAGTGTCGTATAAGCTAAGAGTGTAACACCCATAACATGCTTAACACTGTTCCGGTACCCCGCATGCCGTAAATTTTTTTTCCAACTTATTTTACTATCTTAATTCATTTAATTAATTATCTTAATTAATTACCAACCTTCAATGACCTGTAACTGTCCAATTTACTATGCACTTAATAAAATTTTGGCAATATAACGGCTATAAATTCTACTAGCCCCCTGAAAAACAGACAATATTCACAGCCTCTCAGAGGCACAACAATCACAAATAATAATTGAATCCATTCATCTCATTCTCATCCAAAAATACATATATCTACTATTACAGCCCATGTTTAATATTTACATATCCAAATGCAAAATTTATACATATATATACATGCCAAAAGATTCATAAATTCTATTACATCAGAAGAAATCCTTGAGGGAATATTCTTGCTTCCGCTCCTGAGTACCTGCACACAGTCAAAACTATGCGCTGAGCACTAAACGTGCTCAGTGGTGACTAACAATCTAAATATTTTCTATACTTAACTTAAAATAAGGCAATTATGCAAAAATTCTCCTTATAGATTCGTTAAGTCAAATATTCAAATAACATTTTTCCTTTTTAATTAACATTATTATTTCTTATCAATTTACATATTTAATTCAAACTTTTACTTTATTTCAATTTAACCCTTCTTTCTCATTAATTCTACAAATTTGGCCTTTTATACTTCTTTTTAACATTTAAACTATTAATTAAGGTACTTAACCTTAATTTTATGCTTAATTAAATATTTTTATGTAAAACTTCATTTTAGTCATTATTGACTATAAAACTTCCTTTCAGTACATTTTAACTATTAACTGACTGTATTACCCTTAATTAAACGATTCTCAATTAATTTACTTAACTTTTACTCTTTTGGATAAAATTACGATTTTGCCCTTAAACTTTCTTTTTCTTTCAACATAGTCCTTTTTCACTTTTAATTAACATCTTTCACTTCTTTTTCATATTTTCTCATATTATTTTCATTATGCCCCTAATTTCGGACCCGGCAGAAAACTCCAAACCGGATACACGGGACGTGGACCCCACAGGACCACAACAGAGATAGAGAAATGACCCCCAGAGGGCCAATTCTCACAAAACAGAGACAGAGAAGCCACGGTGATCAAAGATCCAATCCATAGCTAGCAAGTCGCCATGACTTACACCGCGGTACAGAGGTGTCCCTATGGCCAGCCAATTATATCCCGAGCTAGTTTTTACTGCCTGGTATTTCTAAGGGCATTACTGAATATACTTTTATTTACTTTTAAATTAATTCATAACTTTTGCGAACTTTTTCATTTCCACAAAAATTCGTTTTACTATCCTTTCCTTCATAGTAAATTAATCCATATCAATTTACTACTTTTTTTTATCTTTTATTGAATTATTCCTTTATAATTCAATAAATTTTCTTATATGTATATCAATATTTATTTCGGTTATACATTACCAATACATATAAATTCCTTAAAAGTTAATATACACCCTTTTCACATTTATTATCATTATTCATTCATTTTATTGAATTATTTTTCAATAATTCAATATTTTTTTTCATTGTACATAATCAATAATTTATTTCTTGTTTATTCATGTAATGTACATAAATTCTCTAAAAATTTATATACTCATTATTTTGCATTTACTACCCATATTTACTTTATTTATGAATTATTTCTTCATTATTCATCAATTTCACTAATTACATACACTAATAATAAGCTTTAAAAATTTCTAATAAATTCCATAATTCATATAAAAATTCAAGGAAGTTAAATATAACATGTATAATTAATTTAGGCCACTAATTAATATTTTCATGCAAAAATCACCATTATTTCTTTAGAGAGAATTTCGGCCACCATGACATTTTCTCTCTAACAATTATTTTTCTTTATTCTAACCATATACATAATATCAATTAAGTCTAAATTCCATTTTTCTTAAGTTAATTTCATAAATTAAGTAACTTAATAATTTTTTTTCCTAAATACATAAAAGAAATAAATTCAATAAAATAGGAAATATTTAGATTTATTAGCCACATACCAAAATGACTTGTTCTAGGATGTCTAAGCTTCCTTCCCCTTACCTTTGTCCCTTGGACTAATGTTTTCTCCTTCCAAACCTAATACAACCAGCCATAAAACCTTAGATTTCATCATCCTCTTGTTCTCAAATGCAAAATCCAAGCTCATATTCATTATCTAGACCTCAAAATCTATGAGAAAACATCAAAGAAATAATTTAAAACACTAAAATTCATAAACTCCAACTTACCCTATTTTCTTCAATCCCTTGATTCCTTGCCTTCTTTTGCTTAAACTACTTAAATTAGGTTACTAGGGTAAACTAGAGAGATGAAGCTTTAATTTATATGTTGGGAACTAAGAATGATTTAAAGTGAAATAAGAGCAAATTAAAGGAAGGAGAAAAGAGTGATGTTTCGGCCAGCCAAGGAGGAAGAGAAGAGACCCAAGAAATCTGGAATTCTCTGCAAATTTCTTCTCTTTTATACCCCTTGAGTGGGCTAAAATATAGGCCTAATTCATGGGCTTGGTCCAATTATTCTTTTAAGCCCAATTTTAACTATTAAAGGCCCAAACCAAAATCTCTATCTTCCTCACTTCAAATCACTTCAAAAATGATTTCATAAATTTTATCACATCAAAAATAGCTAGTACGCAAATTTTTGGCTCAATCGGAGTCCGTTATTGATCCGATTCAAACTTATCGGTCCGATTCGATAACTGTCGATGTCACCGAAAAATTTCATTTTTATTACCAAAATATTATACACAAAAATTCATGTAGTCATGCAAAATCTGGCAATTTTTGGAATTCTTTTACTATTTTTAATTATTTACGTAAAACTAAGTTACATTCCCTATAGAGGAAATTGACTCGCTACCTTTTTCGTATTTTTGACATTTGGAGGCCTATTTGACCTCAATTTCACTTCAAATTTCAACCCCGGACTCTCCATGACTAATACTTTTCGATGGTTCAATAAAATATTTTTGACTTTCGGGTGTCCTTTCGGGCCCGAAAAGCACTATTCACCATCGGAAAGTACTGTTCACAGCTGACCCGGTGTTGAGGCCATTACATTTCTCCCCTACTTAAATTAAATTTCGTCCTCGAAATTTACCTGAACTGAAGAGTAAGGGATACCGTTGTCTCATTGTCGACTCAGGTTCCCATGTGGCTTCCTCTACATTGTGGTGATGCCACAAGACCTTCACCAATGGTATCTGTTTGTTCCTGAGTTGCCGGATTTCTTTAGCCAAAATCTTCACTGGTCTTTCTTCATAGCTCATATCAGTCTGAACTTGTATCTCTTCTGGTGCTATCACATGGCTCGGATCAGACCTGTATCTCCGAAGCATCGACATATGGAAGACATCATGTATCTTTTCCAAATCAGATGGTAATTTCAACCTGTAGGCCACGGGACCCACTCTTTGAAGTATCTCGTAAGGACCTATAAACCTTGGGCTCAACTTGCCCTTCTTGCCAAACCTCAGAACTTTCTTCCATGGAGATACTTTCAGAAAAATTTTGTCTCCGACCTGAAACTCAATATCCTTCCTCTTCAGATCTGCATAAGATTTCTGACGGTCCATTGCTTCCTTCAAACGACTTTTGATAATCTGAACTTTCTCTTCCGAATCACGGATCACATCTGAGCCCAAAAGTTTCTTCTCACTTAGTTCTGTCCAGCACAAGGGAGTTCTACACTTTCTGCCATACAACGCTTCAAAAGGTGCCATTTTCAAACTAGACTGGTAACTGTTGTTATATGCAAATTCAGCCAAGGGCAAGTGCTTTTCCCAATTGGTGCCAAAATCAAGAACACAACATCGAAGCATATCCTCTAATATCTGAATCACCCACTCGGACTAGCCATCAGTCTGAGGGTGAAAAGCTGTGCTGAGGTGAAGTCTAGTACCTAGAGCATCCTGAAAACTCTTCCAGAAATGAGATGTAAATCTGGGATCCCTGTCAGAGATTATTGATATAGGCACTCCATGTAACCTAACCACTTCACTAATGTAAATCTCCGCCAGCCTAGTTAAGGAATAGTCCATCCGCACTGGCAAGAAATGAGCAGATTTAGTAATTCGGTCAACAATTACCCAGATGGCATCATGCTTCCTCTGAGTCACAGGTAGGCCAGTTACGAAATCCAAAGTCACCTGATCCCATTTCCATTCCGGAAGAACAAGTGGTTGAAGAAGTCCAGAAGGAACCTGATGCTCTGCTTTCACTTGCTGACATGTTAGGCATTTTCCTACGAATTCAGTCACATCATGCTTCATACCTGGCCACCAGTAGTAGACTTTCAAATCTTGGTACATCTTGTTACTCCCAGGGTGCATAGCATAGTTACTATGGTGTGCTTCATTCAGGATCTCTTTCTTCAAATCTTCTTGAGTTGGCACACAAAGTCTTCCTTTATAACAAAGGCTTCCATCATCAGACAACGAATAATCACTTTCACTACTATGTTGAAGCTTGTTAACAATAGCCATTAGCCGGTCATCTTCCTTTTGAGCTACTTTCACTTTATGTGCAAAGTCTGGTTTAACTCGAAGCTCAGTTACTAAAGCTCCATCCGATGCCAAGCTTAAACTGGTGTTCATTGCTCGAAGAGCTGCAAAAATTACTATTAATCATTTACACTTATCATTGCCTTATATAGGTTCATATCAGAGCACTAACATTACCTGACATAAATTTTTTGCTAAGTGCATCAGCCACCACATTTGCTTTCCCTGGATGGTAATCGATATAACAATCGTAGTCTTTAATCAACTCCAACCAGCATCTTTGTCTCAGATTGAGTTCTTTCTGGGTAAGAAGATATTTCAAACTCTTGTGATCTGAATAAATATAGCATCTCTCTCCATACAAGTAATGCCTCCATATCTTCAATGCAAAAACAATGGCTGCTAACTCTAAATCATGAGTAGGATAGTTTTTCTCATGAATCTTGAGTTGCCGAGAGGCATAAGCTATCACCTTGCCCTTCTGCATCAGGACACAGCCCGGACCATTCCTGGAAGCATCACTATAAATCACAAAATCCTTGCCTGATTCAGGTTGAGTAAGGATTGGAGCTTCTGTTAACAAAGTCTTTAGCTTCTCAAAGCATTCTTGGCATTTGTCAGTCCATACAAATTTAATATTTTTCTGTAGTAATCGAGTCAAGGGAACTGCAATAGTGGAGAAACCCTTGATGAACCTCCTATAATACCCAGCCAATCCCAGAAAACTCCGAACTTCAGTTACATTCTTAGGTGGTTTCCAATGTAGAATTGTCTCAATCTTTGAAGGATCTACTTTGATGCCCTCTGCAGAAATTACATGGCCCAGAAAAGATACCTCATTCAGCCAAAAAGCACATTTGCTGAATTTAGCATACAGCTGTTTCTCTCTCAGAGTCTGTAGCACAATCCTCACGTGTTTATCATGATCTTCCGGTGTCTTTGAATACACCAGGATATCGTCTATGAAGACTACTACAAACTGATCCAAGTAGGGGTGAAAGACTCTGTTCATCAGGTCCATAAAAGCTGCTGGTGCATTTGTAAGTCCAAATGGCATGACCAAGAACTCAAAGTGGCCATACCTGGTCCTAAAAGCAGTCTTAGGTACATCCGCTTCCTTAACCCCCATCTGATAATACCCCGATCTCAGATCGATTTTGGAGAAAACACCCGCTCCCTTCAGCTGGTCAAATAAGTCTTCAATGCGAGGAAGAGGGTACTTGTTCTTTATAGTCACTTTATTCAGCTGTCGATAATCAATACACAGTCGGAGAGTCTTATCCTTTTTCTTTACAAATAGGACAGGTGCTCCCCAAGGAGAAATACTCGGTCTGATAAACCCCTTGTCAAGCAACTCCTGAAACTGAATCTTTAATTCCTTTAACTCTGCAGGTGCCATTCTATAAGGAGCGATAGAAATGGGAGCAGTATCAGAAGCAACATCAATGAAAAATTCTACCTCTCTGTCAGGTGGTAAGCCTGGAAGCTCATCAGGAAATACATCCTGGAACTCTCTGACAGTAGGTACATCAGACACTTCTAAACTGTCTTTCTTCGCCTTAAATACATAACACAAATATGCTCCACAGCCTTTCCTAATCAACCTTTTTGCTGCAGTAGCGGAAATCACATCAGACAAAAAGTCAGACCTCACACCCACAATCGTGATGTCATCACCATTCTGAAGCCGTAGGGTGACTCTCTTCCTTCTGCAATCAACAGTCGCTTGATGGGCGGATAGCCAATCCATCCCAAGAATCAAATCAAATTCACGGAAGGGCAACTCGATAAGGTTTGCTAGGAAGGTATGTCCCTGGATACTGATAGGACACTGTCTATAAACCTTATTCACTACCACACTATGCCCCAGAGGATTACTCACCAAGATATCCTTGTCCAAGTAGGCCTCTTCCATTCCTTTTCCCCGTGTTAGTTCTGTACTAATGTATGAGTGTGTGGAACCAGAATCAATCAGAGCATAAACTGAATCAGATAGCAAAATAAACTTACCCACAATCACATCGGGAGCATCCTCCTCTTCTCAGGCCCTGATAGCATATGTCTGTCCTCCTGATCGCCTCTGTCCCTGGGATGACTGACCAGCTGGTCTGGAGACTGAAGTATTAGGGGCTGCTCCCCTGCCACGACCTCGCGGAGCTGATGACCCAATACCTAATGCTGGTGAGGTGGCTGGAGCAGTCTGCTGCAAAGGACAGTCTTTAATACGGTGCTCTCGGGACCCACACCTAAAACAGGCTCCAGTCAATAATCTGCACTCCCCTGAATGTGTCTTCCCGCAATGGTCACATAACATTGGTGTCCCCCTACCATTGCCTCTGGGTGCACTAAAAGCTGAAGTGGCTGAAGATTTACCACGGGAGGCACTACCCTGACTTATGCTCGCTGGTGGAAGACCCTGAGGCGGTTGCTGACCCTTCTGCTTTTTATTCTGTCCTGACTTGCCACTGCTTTGTCCCTGTTTCCTTTTTTGCTGAAATCGAGACTGTCTTTCTGCTTGCTCGGCTTGAGTGGTTTCTAATTTGATAGCTGAATCTATCATGGATCTCAGATCTGGGTATTTCTGGGCCCCGATGATTTGCCTTAACTCAATATGTAGACCCCTCTCAAACCGCTGACATAACCTTTCTTCAGTAGCCAAGCTTTCATCTAAATAAGCGCTCAGGCGCTCAAACTCTCTGTCATACTCAGTCACTGTACGGTTTCCCTGCCTTAGCCTCCAGAAAGCATCATGCATAGCAATCTTGTACTCAGATCCAATATACTTTTTCTCAAACTGATCGATGAAAAATTTCCAGTTCAAACGGTCTGCAGGCGTGTGCCTTCTGACTGAGTCCCACCAAATAAATGCTGGACCCTGAAGCAAAGCAACCATACCCTCAAGCTTCTCCTCTTCAGAACTGTGGGTAATTTCAAACAACCTTTTTATCTTGAAAAGCCATGCCTCTGCAGCTGCTGGTGTCAAAGGGTCCTCGCCTGTAAAATCCTCAGCTCCTAACCTTTTTAACTGCTCCAGTATAGGCCTTCTTTTAGGTGGAGCAGGCTGCTAAACCTGTATTACTGGTGGTTGTGCCTGAGCCTGAGCAGCCTGGAGGCGCTGCTGAATATAATCTGACATCAAATTGAGGAAGTCTAGCTGAGGAGGAAGTGGCGGAGAAGGCGCTATCGGTGGAGGTGTCGGCTGTGGTGAAACCTCCTGCTGCCCCATATTACTAGAGGACTCACTCCTATCATCTCCAGGCTCACGACCCGGCTCTCCAGACATCTTGTAACTATAAAACAGAAGGGAGCAAGAATACATTAATTCCCAAAATAACTTCTCAAAATAGCAATTGGCATGTATATAACTTATTAAAACTTAACATTGCACCTATTCCGATCTTAGAACCGCCTAAACCTTGCTCTGATACCACAAAATGTAACACCCATAACATGTTTAACACTATTCCGGTACCCCGCATGCCGGAAAATTTTTTTTCCAACTTATTTTACTATCTTAATTCATTTAATTAATTATCTTAATTAATTACCAACCTTCAATGACCTGTAACTGTCTAATTTACTATGCACTTAATAAAATTTTGGCAATATAACGACTATAAATTCGACTAGCCCCCTAAAAAACAGACAATATTCACAGCCTCTCAGAGGCACAATAATCACAAATAATAATTGACATCCATTCATCTCATTCTCATCCAAAAATACATATATTTACTATTACAGCCCATGTTTAATATTTACATATCCAAATGCAAAATTTATACATATATATACATGCCAAAAGATTCATAAATTCTATTACATCAGAAGAAATCCTTGAGGGAATATTCTTGCTCCCGCTCCTGAGTACCTGCGCACAGTCAAAACTATGCGCTGAGCACTAAACATGCTCAGTGATGACTAACAATCTAAATATTTTCTATACTTAACTTAAAATAAGGCAATTATGCAAAAATTCTCCTTATAGATTCGTTAAGTCAAATATTCAAATAACATTTTTCCTTTTTAATTAACATTATTATTTCTTATCAATTTACATATTTAATTCAAACTTTTACTTTATTTCAATTTAACCCTTCTTTCTCATTAATTCTACAAATTTGGCCTTTTATACTTCTTTTTAACATTTAAACTATTAATTAAGGTACTTAACCTTAATTTTACGCTTAATTAAATATTTTTATGTAAAACTTCATTTTAGTCATTGTTGACTATAAAACTTCCTTTCAGTATATTTTAACTATTAACTGACTGTATTATCCTTAATTAAACGATTCTCAATTAATTTACTTAACTTTTACTCTTTTGGGTAAAATTACGATTTTGCCCTTAAACTTTCTTTTTCTTTCAAAATAGTCCTTTTCCACTTTTAATTAACATCTTTCACTTCTTTTTCATATTTTCTCATATTATTTTCATTATGCCCCTAATTTCGGACCCGACAGAAAACTCCAAACCGGATACACGGGACGTGGACCCCACAGGATCACAACAGAGATAGAGAAATGACCCCCAGAGGGCCAATTCTCACAAAACAGAGAACAGAGACATAGAAGCCACGGTGATCAAAGATCCAATCCATAGCTAGCAAGTCGCCATGACTTGCACCGCGGTACAGAGGTGTCCCTATGGCCAGCCAATTATATCCTGAGCTAGTTTTTACTGCCTGGTATTTCTAAGGGCATTATTGAATATACTTTTATTTACTTTTAAATTAATTCATAACTTTTGCGAACTTTTTCATTTCCATAAAAATTCGTTTTACTATCCTTTCCTTCATAGTAAATTAATCCATATTAATTTACTACTTTTTTTACCATTTATTGAATTATTCCTTTATAATTCAATAAATTTTCTTATATGTATATCAATATTTATTTCGGTTGTACATTACCAATACATATAAATTCCTTAAAAATTAATATACACCCTTTTCACATTTATTATCATTATTCATTCATTTTATTGAATTATTTTTCAATAATTCAATATTTTTTTTCATTGTACATAATCAATAATTTATTTCTTGTTTATTCATGTAATGTACATAAATTCTCTAAAAATTTATATACTCATTATTTTGCATTTACTACCCATATTTACTTTATTTATGAATTATTTCTTCATAATTCATCAATTTCACTAATTACATACACTAATAATAAGCTTTAAAAATTTCTAATAAATTCCATAATTCATATAAAAATTCAAGGAAGTTAAATATAACATGTATAATTAATTTAGGCCACTAATTAATATTTTCATGCAAAAATCACCATTATTTCTTTAGAGAGAATTTCGGCCACCATGACATTTTCTCTCTAACAATTATTTTTCTTTATTCTAACCATATACATAATATCAATTAAGTCTAAATTCCATTTTTCTTAAGTTAATTTCATAAATTAAGTAACTTAATAATTTTTTTTCCTAAATACATAAAAGAAATAAATTCAATAAAATAGAAAATATTTAGATTTATTAGCCACATACCAAAATGACTTGTTCTAGGATGTCTAAGCTTCCTTCCCCTTGCCTTTGTCCCTTGGATTAATGTTTTCTCCTTCCAAACCTAATACAACCAGCCATAAAACCTTAGATTTCATCATCCTCTTGTTCTCAAATGCAAAATCCAAGCTCATATTCATTATCTAGACCTCAAAATTTATGAGAAAACATCAAAGAAATAATTTAAAACACTAAAATTCATAAACTCCAACTTACCCTATTTTCTTCAATCCCTTGATTCCTTGCCTTCTTTTGCTTAAACTACTTAAATTAGGTTACTAGGGTAAACTAGAGAGATGAAGCTTTAATTTATATGTTGGGAACTAAGAATGATTTAAAGTGAAATAAGAGCAAATTAAAGGAAGGAGAAAAGAGTGATGTTTTGGCCAGCCAAGGAGGAAGAGAAGAGACCCAAGAAATCTGGAATTCTCTGCAGATTTCTTCTCTTTTATACCCCTTGAGTGGGCTAAAATATAGGCCTAATTCATGGGCTTGGTCCAATTATTCTTTTAAGCCCAATTTTGACTATTAAAGGCCCAAACCAAAATCTCTATCTTCCTAATTTCAAATCACTTCAAAAATGATTCCATAAATTTTATCACATCAAAAATAGCTAGTACGCAAATTTTTGGCTCAATCGGAGTCCGTTATCGGTCTGATTCAAACTTATCGGTCCGATTCGATAACTGTCGATGTCACCGAAAATTCCATTTTTATTACCAAAATATTCTACACAAAAATTCATGTAGGCATGCAAAATCTGGTAATTTTTGAAATTTTTTTACTATTTTTAATTATTTACGCAAAACTAAGTCACATTCCCTATAGAGGAAATTGACTCGCTATTTTTTTCGTATTTTTGACATTTGGAGACCTATTTGACCTCAATTTCACTTCAAATTTCAACCCCTGACTCTCCGTGACTAATACTTTTCGATGGCTCAATAAAATATTTTTGACTTTCGGGTGTCCTTTCGGGCCCGGAAAGCACTATTCACCATCGGAAAGTACCGTTTACAGCTGATCCGGTGTTGAGGCCATTACAAAGAGTGTGAGCTCATGGCGAGAGTACCGTATGAGCTAGGAAAGGAGCTTGTGGCGAGAGTGCTGCATGAGCGAGGAAAGGAGTTTGTGGCTAGAGTATCATATAAGCTAGGAATGGAGCTCGTGGCGAGAGTACTGTATGAGCTAGAAAATGAGCTTATGATGGGAGTGCCGTATGAGCTAAGATCCTAGCTTGTGGCTAGAGTACTGTATGCGTTAGGAGAGGAGCTTTTGATAAGAGTGCCGTATGAGCTAGAAGAGAAGCTCGTGGTGAGAGTTCCTTATGAGCTAGGAGTGTGAGCTAGTGGCGAGAGTGCCGTATGAGCTCGTGGCTGGCTTGTGACTAGAGTACCATATGAGCTAGGAATAGAGCTCTTGGCCAGAGTGGCGTATGAGTTAGGAAAGGAGCTTATGACTAGAGTGCCATATGAGCTAGGAATGGAGCTAGTGGTGAGAGTACCGTATGAGCTAGGAATGGAGCTCATGGCAAGAGTGCCGTATGAGTTAGGATCTTAACTTGTGGCTAGAGTGCCGTATGAGCTAGGAGAGGAGCTTGTGGTTAGAGTGCCATATGAGCTAGGAGAGGAGCTCATGGCGAGAGTGTCGTATGAGCTTGGAGTGTGAGCTCATGTCGAGAGTGCCGTATGAGATAGAAAATGAGCTTGTGGCTGGCTCATGACTAGAGTACTGTATGAGCTAAAACTGAAGCTCTTGGCGAGAGTGTCATATGGGCTAGGAAAAGAGCTTATGACTAAAGTGTCGTATGAGCTAGGAAAGGAGCTCGTGGTGAAAGTGCCATATAAGCTAAAATCCTAGCTCGTGGCTAGAGTGCCATATGAGCTAGCAGAGCTGTGTGATCCAGGTGAAGCATAATAAGACCAGATAGGCTATCGAGCTGTGTGATCCAAGTGAAACATAATAAGACCAGATAGGCGATGTTGTTGAGCTGTGTTGTCTAAGTGAAACATAATAAAATCAGATAGGTGATGCTGTTGAGTTATGTGATCCCAGTGACACATAATAAGATCAGATAGGCGATCCCGTCGAGCTACTTTATCGAGCTGTGTGATCCAAGTGAAGCATAATAAGACCAGAAAGGCTGTCGAGCCATGGTGCCGAGCTGTTTGATCCAAGTGAAACATAATAAGACTAGATAAGTGATGTCGTCGAGCTACTTTGTCGAACTGTATGATTCAAGTGAAGCATAATAAGATCAGAAAGGCTATCGAGCCATGGTGCCGAGCTGTTTGATCCAAGTGAAACATAATAAGACCAGATAGGTGATGCCGTCGAGCTGTGTCATTGGACTATGGGCGAAACTATTGCATTTCAGGGAGAGCAGGTAGATTTGCCTAGTTTCTGGCAAGGTAGAGTCCAGGTTGAGGTTTGAAAAAAAAAGATCCATATTTTACGCTCACCGTATCAAATGATGACATGTTGGAGAAATCTCAAGCTTTGGAAGATCACCTACAAAAAGGAAATGAAAGACCGATGGCTTTTCGACTAGGGAACCTCTAACAGTCAAGTTAGAATACTTATGATAAGGGGTGCATATAAAAAAGATTGAAGGACCCCTACTTACTTATTTTTCTTCCTTTTATAGGCATAATATCCGTTTCTTGGGGGTAGTGGGATGAAATCCCACTACTTTCGGCCACTCTTCCCACTTTTCATGTTGTTAGGAGAGACATGGGGGGAAGAGGTAACTGTTTTTTCTGTCGTACCAATTACCTTTTCTGCTATTGGTTTGGCTATGGATAGGCTCCTTAGAGTTCGGTTGATCCGACCTCTTAGTTGGTAAATGTTTGCTCGAACTCTTTTAACTTATCTAACTCCTAGTTGGAATTATCCGAGTTATTAGCTAGGTTTTGTTGTTAAATACTAATTTTAATAATTCAAACTCATTCTTACCCTTGTTCAATATAAAAGTAATAAACGAAAAACCTCGTATTCCTTTGTTAACGAATGGTGATGCATAGATATAATTATAAAATAGGAGGAGAGGAGTAGCATCTTTTCTTGTGATTTAAAAAGCTTTTTTTTTTTTTTTTCAAAATTTGAAAAGCAGACGAGGGAATCAGTTATCATGGTTTACCGAGCCAAATCACGCGAGACTGTTTTTCGCCCATCCTCAAAAAACAAATACTACCACTCTGCTTTTTTTTTTTTACGCTTTTTTTTGTCTAATTAAAATTATATCCAAATCTTCTAAAAACTTAATTTTTAATAATAAAACTAATTAACTCCTTTAAAAAAAAAACTCTTGTATATGTCAATCTAAGAAAGGAAAACTTTATGTATATGTTCGTGTTACATTTTCGTTCTTGTAGAAGTATTATTGATTTTAAATTCAGTTTCTATATTGTTTACAGTTGTTTTTTTTTCCCACATATTTAATTAGGCTGTCCGGCTTATTGTTAATAACCTGCTTATATGGCTAAAATTTAATTAAAATTTTGAAAAAATACATTACGTGGTCTTTAAATTATTTGATTTTTATATATTGGATCTTTGAACTAAAGTTTTTATTTATTGAATTCTTAAACTCTGATTCTAAGTTTTCCTGTCTTGTTTTTTTAATTTTTAAAATATTTAATTTTGTTCCAATTTATATTTTTCTAAACTTATTTTTCTTTTTAAAATATATCCAAAACCTATAAAATATCATTGTCAAAGTTTTACCTAGGTCTCCGCTATTAATTAAAGCCAGCATATTTTATATTAAAAATTTTAATTCACTTTAGCAAAATTATTTAGTAGTTTGGTTTTTAAAATTTTTTTAATTTTTCTCAAATTGTTATATTCATTAAAATATTAAAAACTGGCTACAAAACATTAATAGCTCTTTATTTTAGAGAAAATAATTTTCAAAATTCACTTCACTTTAGAGCTAATTTTTCTAGATAATTTAAAGAGCTTTCCACGAATAAAAATATAAGTGAAAATATAGATTTTTATAGCTAAGAAAGAAAGTTGCAAAGGGTACTTAAATCTCCATCTCTCTTTCTTTTCTTTTATTTTTTTAGAGAAAAAAGAAAAATGAAAATTAAAATAATAATTTTTTACAAATAAAATAATGCAATGCAGGCCAAAGCCTGACTCTTTTTAATTAACAAAGTTAATTTTGGATGACAAGAAGAATATCTCCTTTTTTTTGAGTATTTAAATAATAGTGATGTAAAAAGAAAAAAAGAAAAGAAAAAAGATATCGTTTTTTGGAGTCAAATTAATGAATCTTCTCCCGTTCTTTCTGAGTTTCCTAGTAATATTAGCTTAGCTTACCATTCTATTTCAATAAAACCCCCTTCTTTCCTTTTATTTTTCTCTCAACTGTCTCTCCGTGTCCAATTCGCGTTTCTTTCCCCTTTGCTACCCAAATCAACTATTCAATATTATACAAAATCTAATTTTTTCGCGATCCAGAATCAACCAAAGGGGCTTTTCTTCCTTCTTCTTTACAATTCATTTCCTATTTTACGCGTTATTCTCTTCCTCATTCTAGTCCTTTTTATTCTATCGCACCTGATCGGCAGGCTTTTTAACTAGATCTCCCTTCTCGATTCTTCATTCCATCGCTTGCGAATCTGGGTTTTTCTCCTTTTTCATTTTTTGTATCTGGGTTTTGATTTTTTTTTTCTCGATCAAGACCGAATTTTTGGAACTTGAAGAACTGATTACATGACAGTGTTTTTCTGAGGATTAATGATGTTGACCTTAACCGATGGGTTTTGAAGTACTATGGAAGTGTTGGTTACGCGAAAAAACTACGACGACAAGAAGATGACGGTTTACATTGGTCGTGAGGCTTCTAAGGTTTAAATTTTTCAAATCGTCTACTTTCAATTTTAGAACTAATTTACTTTGCTTTATTATTAGTTTTGTCTTCTTTCGATCGATGCTAAACGAGGTTTTCCTTTCGTTTTCTGAAGTTATGGAAAAGAATTTGCGCGGAGACAACCACAGAGATTCACCTTCTTGCTGAAAATTGGAAATACATTCTTGCTGGCTTAATTTTTCAGGTTTTCTTTCATAGTCATCGTAAACTCTCAATATGGATTTTTTTTTTAAATCTCTGTCTATTGATTGAAATTGGATTCTAATAAAAAAGAAAAAAGAACAATTTGATTGTGGTTACTTGGGTCGTTGGTTGGTTAAGTTGGACCAATTTCTGAATGACATGCTAGCTTGACTTCAACTTCTGTGGGAATGGAACTTGCTTTAAGGTTTAGTGATAATTCAGGATCTGGTACGAGGTTATAGTCGTTGTTCCTACGTGTTCTGTTTTTCTGAGAAAACTTATGCTTTTAGCATAAGATAAAGCCCCTTTTAGTTCACAAAGTGAACTCCTCGACTTAACAATGACTTACGTTTTGGCTGATTTTCGTTATTTTGCTTTTTTATATAATTTTTATTGATATATTTATAATGATCTAATGAGTCTTTGCAATGTCTTAAGAGTTAGTATTTGTATAAACTTTGGGGATGTGTATTATGTGTTAGCTCTGTAATTGATCACTTTCATCTAAAGATGTTCACAACTTTATTTACTTTTTAAAACTTTCTTTCTTTCTATGCATGTAAAAAATTGTAAAAATTAACAGTCTATATGGATATCCAGATATTTCAAGTCATTAGGTTTGTCTTTACTCTTTATTTTTTTTTATTCTTTCTGTAAGATATTCCATCTCTTCTGTAAGTTATTTCAATCAGAATTTCTTATTATTTTTGTATGGGCTTGCTTTTATACAAGTGTATTTTTCCTCCCTCATTCTTCTTCTTCTTCTTCTTCTTCTTGTTGCCTTGGATTACTTTTTGTTTAGAGATTTAAATAATTCCTAGCTGCACTGGCCTGCAGTATATACATGGTTTGGCTGCTCGAGGAGTTCATTATCTACATCGTCCAGGACCAACATTGCAAGATGCAGGGTTCTTTCTTCTTACTGTATGTCTGTTTATAATAATGTTGTTTTTCCTTCATTCACATAAAATTTCTTCTATTCTAACTAAATTTTGATGCAAATTGTAGGAACTTGGGCAAGATAAAGGTTACATCAGTGAGACACTGTTCACTTTTGTCTTTCTATCTTTTGTATTGGTAAGATTCTTTTCATTTTTCTGATTTTTTGAATCCTCTTTCTCTTCCTCTCTGTCTTTCTTTGTGGTTTTCTTGTTTGGAAAGGAGTTGATTCTGATTTGTTATATTGTTTCCAGCTCTGTCATCTGGATTGCTGCAATTGCGGAATCTACTTTTATACACGAGTTCATTCTGCATTTGCTACATTTAATGAATTGCATGGTTATCTGATCAACATAGCCTTGAAGCTCAAATAAAATTTAAGCGCATGATTTCTGCAGGGAAACTAATGCTTGAATTTCATATAATCTAAAATGCTAAGTGAGTTATCACAGTTATAGTTTTGGAAATTGCTCTGGCAAAGTAAAATTTATGTACTGTGACCTTGGAGTCTGATTATATTACTGGGGACTGTCATTGCATTGAATTTATCTAAATGCTTGAAATTTCTCCTGTTGTTTGCCAGGTTATGCAGTTATTGGTTCTGATTTTTCCGAAGATAGTATGAATTATTTCAAATTTTCTCTAGCTTTTAAAAATTGCTGCTTCCTATAAAATGTGGGGTGTCCCCATTAAGGCAGCCATATATTGCTTTCCAAGAAACAAGTGTTAACTTTATGTTATTTCCGTCTCTGTTTACTAAATTATTGCTGCTTGCCTGTCTTGCATTATTCTTTGTGCTTTTCTTTTCTTTCTTTCTTTTTTTTTTTTTCAAAACAAATATTCCCAAGTTATCTTGTTTCTGGTATGTATATTTCATTGTTCCCCTTTTACGTTCCAGCTGAGCCTAAGTTGCATTTTAAAGCTTTCTCAAGTAGCCTACATTTTCTCTAATCTGGGATATATTTGTTGCAGTGGACATTCCATCCTTTCATCTGCAAGAGCAAAAAAGTCTACACTGTTCTGATTTGGTGCAGGGTTCTAGCATTTTTAGTTGTAAGTACTGATTAAATAACTATTGCATGTCTTGATAAAATTGGAATTGGGATTATCTATACAATGGAAAGAAAAAAAAAAAAAAGAAGAGAAATTGCAAAGTTTAGGTGGGCTATTAAGTTCCTATCCAGTTAAATGATTTTGTTAATTCACTTGGTCCTTTACGCGGCTATTGGATAAAATATTAAAGGAAAAAGTTATTGGCTCCAATTTCTGAACATCGCAGAACTGGGATGGATATTTGTATAGCTTGGAGTAACTTGATCACACGATGTATATTTTATCATTTGAGGTGCTAGTTGAGGTTTTCAGTTAGACCAATTAGATTATCATTTGCAGTATCCAGTACATACAACCGATCTTGGTTTGTGATCCTTTGGAGTTCCAAATCTTGCTCTGATGATTCAATGGTTTATCTTGTAATATATAGATCTTGTTATGATCATATAATGAAAGCCTAGTTATTGCCTTATTATTCTGACAATTTATTTGGTTTGATTCTTCCTCAGGGTTCTCAATTTCTTCGGATCATCACATTTTATTCGACACAGCTTCCAGGCCCAAATTATCACTGCCGTGAGGTATGGTTCAGTATGGATTTCTTTTCCTTTTCTGTTTATCTTTAGATTTCACCATTTCATATGCTTGTGAAGTTTGAAAGTTTCTGTTACGTATTTAGGCATTTCGAACTAGCAAAAAAGAAATAAAGAATTCATAATTTTGCATCCTGCAGGGCTCCAAACTTGCTACGCTGCCACGTCCTGAGAGTGTGCTCGAAGTACTCTTAATTAATTGTCAGTGTTTTTATCTTACTCTAAGTTGTTTCTTTGTTCTATTTTATTTAATAATATCTTCTGCTAATTTAATTCATCAAACCTGCAGTTCCTCGGGGAGTAGTATTTGGTTGTGGTGATTTGATCTTTTCATCGCATATGATATTTATCCTTGTCTTTGTCCTCACATATCAGAAATATGGGTCACAAAGGTAAGATATGACATCTTTTGTGTTTTTTTCTTCTTTTTCTTTTTAGCAATGGTTGTAAATATCTAATGAAAAATTGGCAAGGAATTTTAAATTCATTACATTCTGGAAGGCTAGTTAGTAACAATGAGTGCTTTAGGTATGATCTACTTTGCAAAAGGTGAACAAATTAGTTGGATACGTTGGCTGGTATTATGGCATTTTAGTTTATGTCTTGGGTTTGGCTCAAACATGCACCTCCCTGTTCTTTCTTATACTGTTACTTTACTCCTGCCCTTATGAGATGGGCTAATTTCAAATTTGTTTGCAGGTTTATAAAGCAGTTAGGTTGGTTGATTGCTGTGGTTCAGAGCCTTCTAATTATTGCGTCCCGCAAACATTATACAGTTGATGTTGTTGTTGCGTGGTAAGCAGATATGCATTTTATTATTCCATGAGAGAAGCATATTTCAGATTTTTGATTTAGTCCACCAAAATGTTCCTGCAGGTATACTGTTAATCTGCTAGTATTCTTTCTAGACAAGAAATTACCAGGTCTGAATATCTTGACGACTTACAATGTCATATATACTATATATATTTCTAAATTTTCATGGCATGCACCTTTTGAGTTGGGAACTGAGTTCCGAGTTGTGAATTTTCAGAGTTACCTGACCGGACCACTGGAGCTCCATCTCTGCTGTTGCCATTAAGTAACAAAGACAAAGACATGAAGAACAAAGAAGAGAATCACAAGCTCATTAATGGGAATGGCGTAGACCCTGCAGATCGGGTATACTTAGCCATCTCTGGATCTCTGAACTTCTCTTAGAAAGATTTTTTGATGTAGTTTGTGATTTTGATTGTTAATGTTTATCATTCTTGGTCCAGAGGCAGAGAACTCAAGTAAATGGCAAGATCCTGGAAGATTCCAATGCGATCCATGCTGATAATAATGCAATGAACGGTGTGTAGATAGAATCAGGTTGCTGTTAACTGCTGCAAAGGACTGCTTGTTACATCTTTAAGAATTGTTGTGTGGTGGGCATCTATTCCAAAAAAAATTGCTGGTAAATTTGATTTGTATTCTTAAAGGAAATGAAAATATGTAGATTTTGGCAGTCCTGTTTTCCGTGTCGTGGTTAGAACAAAAACAATCTCATCAGCATCAGCATGAATCAAGGAATGTTCAAGAGTTGCTAATTCGACCATGGTTTCTCCTGATCATGTGATGCTGCTGAAAATTTCTTTCTTTCTGCTTATTGTTTATCAAAGTGAAGCCAGCCGAAGGCTGTTCACGTATTACTCGACCATAATCCTTTGATTCATTTTTAGGAATGAAAAACATATTATCAAGTGTGATCACAGCTAATCAAATAATTGACTAAGAGAATCATTTGATTTTGATTGAGGTTTAATAATAATTGTCTATGGATAGAAACCATGGTTGTCCTGAAATAATTTGAATGAAAGTTATGTATATGAAAGTGAAGGAAGCACATGGTTTGATGGCTTGTATTGTCTACCCCAGTTACAGATCATTCCATACTCTAAACTGTGGGAATTTTAGATAGCCAGAAGCTATAACGTGTTCGATAAAAAATGCCAGATAAGAATCTCATGATGGTTACATGTATGGACCCATAACAATCCCAACAAATTGTAAAACTGTAGGATATGAATAAATAATAAAAAATTACAACTTAATTTTTCCACATCTTGATTTATTTAATTTCTTGGTATCCTATAGTTTTATAAATTGAATTGATGATAATTAGTGGTGAGCTTATTGTTTGAATCCTACATAAAAAGAGACAGAAAGTAGTATTCTGTTCCAGCTTTCCGTATCCATGCAAAAGTTCTTTTCAATGCTAACACATGATAACGTCACACATAAACTTGTATTTGATTTATTATTTCCAAATTTCTGTATTTTTCATAAATAATTCAGATTAAGAAAATGTAATTTGAGAATGATAATGTGGAAATGGAAGTGAAGTCTTACGGGTGGCGGGCTTCTAGAAAAATGCGCAATTTGAGCTTGCTCATGTGGGCCTATCCAACTCTAATTTTTTGTGGATTGGCCGATTAAATTATAGACAGTAAAATTAAGATTTTAATCTAACGGTAGTCAATTGCGGTACTAAAATGTATGGAAACACCGAATGAATACTCGATAGTCAATCTCCAAAAGCGAAGTGGCGCAATTGAAGCTTATAATAATCTTAAAAAATAATAAAAAAAAAAGAGTCAATAAAGAGGCAAAGGCAGAGCAAGTGTAATTGTAATGTCTTGAATGTGGGAAGTCATCATGTTTAATTATGCAGTACTTGTCTCTTTTTACATGCTTCATATTCTTTTCTTTGTAAAAAGGGGGTCCTCTTGGTTCCTAAGTGGGTGATACAAATCATTATGCTATCCCCTGTCACTCAATCCAAGTTCCTACCAAATGCCTCCTCCTCTCTTTTCTTTTTCAATCTGCCATCATTATGTCATCATCAATTTCCTTTTATCATAAAATTTATTGAAATTTGAAAATGAATTTCGATATTCTTAAAATTGAAAAGCTTTCGTCAATAAATTAAATTCTTTTTTATACAATAAAAATCGTCACAAGTGTATTAAGATAACTGTGTTTTATAATAATACATGAAAATTTAAAATTTAGGCGTATATTTATCAAATTATTTTCCTTGATTGACGTTGGTTTGCAGCATAAACACAACAAATGAAATTGCACATCCTCCAGTTGTAAAGGAACTTACAAAAAAAAAAAAATAAAAAACTGATTTTCCCTTTTTCTTTATGCTTTATTATTCCATGATCAGATGGATGTTGTGACTTTTTCTGCCCTCTCCCTTCTTCCACGTTTGGTTACAAATTGAAACATATTTTATCAATAAAACACTAACGACCTTATTTCCTTTTGTGTCACTGTCACATATATCTTAAAATTCATAATCTTAATTTATATTATCAAAAAAAGACATTATCAGGAATAATGGGTATTATATTTAAGAATTAGCAAAAATATAGCTTTTTTTTTTCCTTAATGGATAAACAAAAAATTTAGTTTAGTAGTATATGTGATACAAATGTAGTAGAAAATCCTTATTCTCCATCAAGAAAAATCTAGCTGAAAAAGAAAAAGAAAATAGATATGTACAAAAATTAGCATTAATATCTTATTACTTCCATTTCAAACAACTATAGGATATTGATCATTTTAAAATCCGAAAAATACGACCGTTAATTTTATCTATTTGCCGCCGAATAAGAATAAATATAAACAAAAAAAATAAACTCTTCTACTTATCCTTCCAAAAACCAGAAAAATAAAAGGCAGAAGAGAATGATGAAAGACTGTTAAAAAAGCAGAAAGCTGAAACAAAAGAAAAAAGAAAAACTAAAAAAAGTTCCTTTTGCAGCCAAAAAGCATCAATTGAGTGTGTCGAAGAGAAAACAGAAGATTTGTGTTTACTATTTTCATCTACTCTTTCTATCAAAATCATCAAAATCTA
The DNA here is from genome assembly GCA_037975025.1 of Excoecaria agallocha. Taxonomy (NCBI): domain Eukaryota; kingdom Viridiplantae; phylum Streptophyta; class Magnoliopsida; order Malpighiales; family Euphorbiaceae; genus Excoecaria; species Excoecaria agallocha. The sequence continues at coordinate 55,260,291 of CM075808.1, forward strand.
AGTCTATACATTCCAGTTCCATCACCCAACGCAACCCGACCCAATTCTGCTTTTCTCCAACAATGGGAGCTTGCTGCTCTAAATTTTCACTTTGTTGGTTTCACTCTCATCTCAAAACTTCTGTTCTTGAATCTTCTGATCTAGGTACTGCATTCGTCTTTGCTCTCTTTGATTACTTGCAATTTCTTTTTTTAAATGGTTTTTCATATTTCAATTGCAGAGAATGGGGGCAAAACTGATAGAAATGTCGGGCCCAGTTTCACCGAGTTCAGCTTGGACCAATTGAAAGCTGCCACCAGTAATTTCTCTTCCGACAATATTGTATCGGAGCACGGTGAAAAGGCTCCCAATGTGGTTTACAAAGGGAAGTTGGATAATGACCGTTGGATCGCTGTTAAACGATTTAACAGACTGGCCTGGCCCGATTCTCGCCAATTTCTTGTTAGTTAACTAAATCTGGTTGCTTGCTTCTGTTTGGCTCCTGAGATTCTCCTTCTTTCTTTTCTTGTTTTCGGTTTTCATGGTTTTATTGTTAACTGAAATGTGATTCAGGAAGAAGCGAGATCGGTGGGGAGTCTGAGGAGCGAGCGATTGGCGAATTTGATCGGATGTTGCTGTCAAGGCGACGAGAGATTGCTCGTCGCTGAGTTTATGCCTCATGAAACGCTTGCTAAGCATCTATTTCACTGTTAGTTCTCTTTCTTTCTTTTATTTTTTATTTTTTTTAAAGAATAGATTTATAAGAAAATTAAAGGAATTGTTGTTGACTATAAAATTCTCTATGGAGATGCATTAATGCAGGGGAGAACCAGCCTATGAAATGGGCAATGAGGTTGAGGGTAGCTCTGTATTTGTCACAAGCTCTGGAGTACTGTAGCAGCAAAGGGAGGGCTTTGTATCACGATCTCAATGCCTACAGAGTTTTATTTGACAAGGTAACGTGTGAGTTCTATGCCTTCGCCAGCAGCATTTATATTATCTTTTCGTGTTAGATCCATTGGAACCTCTGGTTTATATTGCAGGATGGTAATCCAAGACTTTCTTGCTTTGGGCTAATGAAGAATAGTCGAGATGGCAAAAGTTACAGCACCAATTTGGCTTTCACCCCTCCTGAGTACTTGAGAACTGGTAACAGCATCCCATCATGCATGGATCATTCCAATCCGAGTCTTATGAATTATGATCTAATTTTATAAAGTGACTAGAATGTAGAAACTGACGTGCCACTTTGAGTAGGTGTTACGATTTATAGAAATAAACAGAAAACTATAAGGACTTGCGCTTGATTGCACTAGTTATCATCTAAAAGCTATGCCATTTCAATTCAAAGCTAAGAAAAGCATGCTGTGAACAGGTAGAGTGACTCCGGAGAGTGTAGTGTACAGCTTTGGAACACTCTTGTTGGATCTCCTGAGTGGCAAACATATTCCTCCAAGCCATGTAAGTCTCCCCATGTCATATGTCTTGTTTTATTGCTTACATTTAGTCATGTTTAATTGCAAAATGTAATATAAAATATGATGTATCCGTATGTGATAAAATGTCTAAGAATTCTACTCTTGTCTAAGTTCAATTAAACAACTAGATCTTAGGTTTGCAATATCTATAGAACTTCCCTGTGTCTTTAACCTTACACCATTACATCAAGGATGCTTGCTACAAAAAATGATGAATTTTCCAAAAATCATGGATTTGGCTGGCCTGCAATATATTCTTTTCCACAAAAATGCTTCTGCAGCCAATAGCTCTCTAATATCTTCTAGAAATAGAGTGAGTTAGGGGGTTAGATGCCTCAAAATATTTATTTCAAGATGTCAATTTGGAACAAAAATTTTGCATCTACTTTAAGTGGTTTTTTGCGTTTCAATTTTTTAAAGAGTTCTACTTGCTAGTATATAACGTCTTTACTATCCTTACAGCTTGGAGATTATTTGTCTTCCACATTAAATCTCTTTTTGATCTTTACTCATTTGTGCTCCAAACTTGGGGATTTATACGACTCTGAACTTGCTTTTAGGCACTGGACCTGATTCGTGGCAAGAATTTCCTTATGTTGATGGATTCTGCTCTTGAGGGTCATTTTTCAAAAGATGATGGAACTGAGTTAGTGCGGTTAGCTTCCCGTTGTTTACAGTATGAAGCCCGTGAGAGGCCAAATGCAAAGTCCTTAGTCACTTCACTTTTGTCCCTTCAGAAAGAAGCAGAGGTAGGTACAACAGATGATTGAATTAACCTTATTTTGGCTTTGTTCAAACTTCATATTATATTGGTCGGCTTCTGCTTAGCTGAACAAGTTAATGTAGAATACGCTATAATTTCTCAAAAAATGAAGTTTTAGCAGGTTCCATCTCATATTTTGATGGGTATATCACAAGAAACTGCATCATCAACTCAACAATTGTCATTAACTCCTTTTGGTGAGGCATGCCTGAGGTTGGATCTTACCGCTATTCATGAAATACTGGACAAGATTGGATACAAGGACGATGAAGGGATTGCCAATGAGGTTTGCAACTGCTTATACATATTTAATGCCTCATCTTTGTGAAAAACGTGATCGCATAATGTTTTGTATGCTAAATAAATAAATAATAATAAAAAATGCCACTGTGCCTTGAGTCAATCTAGGAGTAGCAGCGGCAGCTAACAGGTATAGAAAGAATCGACCTGAACTTTCTAAACCGATCTTAAATGGGTAATGTTGTGTCAACTAGGGTATATGACTTGACTGATCCAGGGCCTTACTCGATCTGGACAGATATATTGTGAGAAAGGCTTCATTTATTTTCATTGTACTCTAAGACCTTCTGCAGCATGTTCTACCTTCTCTCCCCGCATGTGTACATAAAGTAACTGACTTGAAGGAAACAGAAGAGGTTCTCACAATGCCATAAAAACGAAAAGGTTAAAAAGTTGAATAGTTGTAGTTTCTATTCCTGGTGCAACTATATATAATAGTTGGCCAATCATGCCATGAGCCCTCTTAGTTCTATTCTATCTGCAATTGTCTAATCTTTAAAAAAACAATACTTACCCTTGGGCAAAGCATGTCTGTTTTCTGCTATTTTCTTCATCTATCTATAGTCTTTTAATATGCCTGTCGTCTTGCTTCGATGCCCTTCATTTCTCTTGCATTGCAGCTTTCATTTCAAATGTGGACCAGTCAAATGCAAGAGACATTGAATTCTAAGAAGCACGGAGATACTGCTTTTCGAGCTAAGGATTTTGCAACCGCCATTGATTACTACACGCAAGTGAGTATTGCAGTTTTTATCGATAATCTAGAATAGGCTAAACATGGATGACTGAGAAGAAATGGGTAATCTAAATGGCTGTCGTAACTTCGAAACAATAATGTAGTAGAGAACTTCCAGCACATTCAGAATTAAACAACAAGGCGAACTGAATGGTTCTTTGAGAGTTCTCTTCAATCGTTAGTTGCATTTCAAAGAAGTAGGTCTTTGTATAGCTTTGTAGCGGGTAGATTTGATTTTAGGATCATATATGATAAATAATTCATGTCAGTTAGGCTTACAAGCTAAGGTTTCGTTTTATTGTAATTTTCAGTTCATTGATGGTGGAACCATGGTGTCACCAACAGTATATGCCAGGCGGTGCTTATCTTACTTGATGAGTGACATGACTCAGGAAGCTCTTGGGGATGCAATGCAAGCCCAAGTCATATCTCCCGAGTGGCCCACCGCCTCGTACCTTCAAGCAGCTTGCCTCTTCACCCTTGGAATGGAGGCCGATGCACAAGAAACCCTCAAAGATGGCACAAAATTAGAAGCCAAAAGGAACAAAAATTGAAAGTGTACAGATTTCTTTTCTTTTCTTTTTTCTAATTCCATTTTTTGTTTTTATTTTATTTTACAATTTGTGTAGGCTAATGTATGTAGTCTTTGTTTTTCGATTTCTCCCACCATTGTACGAGTTTTTTTTTTTCTGATATTAGAATATCCGAGTATTCTTCAGTAATTGTTATTTGTGTTGATAAATCGTATTTATCCTGAATCTTAAAGCGTTGAATGCAGTAGTTGATATATTCAAACAACTGTCATCAGTTTCCATGCTAATACAGAGATTGTCTTGACTCCTTATTTTCTTCAGGTTGAGATTCTTGCTTGAAGATATAACTTTCACTACCAATTGAATTACCTTAAAAAGAATTAGTTTGAAATTCTGAAATTACTAAAAAGACTTTCATGGATCATCTTTACAAAAATAAAGTTGCCGAGACCAAACTGGTTAACTTAATAATTCATAGGACCATGCAAACCACAAAGAGTTTAATGCCATAAATAAATTCTTCCATGTACATCAAGCAATAGCGAAAGAGCTTAGCATAATAATAATAATAATTATTATTATTATTATTATTATGAAAACCTCACTATTTTGTATTGAGTGTAAAACAAGGACGTATGAGTACCTATAAACCTCATGAGGCTCTGAACTATCTTAATACTCGAAACCATTGCAGCTGATTATATCGTCTTTGATTGTCTTCTCCTTCATCTTCTTTATGTACTTTTTTTTGGTTGCTTTTCCGTGGAAATCGGTTCTAATTCTCTCACGAGGTCCTTTACAGTTTTACGATGGAACATTAAAGTGAAAGAGCCATGATATTACAAATGCAAATACCATGCAAGCGAGCAGAAAATTTAGGAAACGATGACCATGCCAGAAGCTTTGAGATTCTGAATGGGGTACCGATGTTGAATCAGCAGTCGCTACTGCAGCATTGTTACTCTCATTAGATTGCTCTATTGTCTCAATCTCATTTACTCCAACAACATTGCGAGCGATGGAATGACAAATCTCACAGGTCCTGTTTCATATGAAGCAATTCAAACAAATATAAAATAAGAAAAAAAAATCCATAAAAGCTAAAAAAATAGAAACGGCTATTTATTCATTAATATAAGAAACTAATCAATATGCTTGACATGTATATTCCGTATACACAGTAGGCGTGGCAGGTTCACATCATATAATTCAAACACAAGATGGCAAGCGCTTGATAAACAAAAAAAATAGAAGACAAACTTGGTGGCCAATCAAGAACCAATAATTAAACAAAGTTGTAACAACAGCTAGCTGAACAGAAATATACACACATACAGCTTGCACAACTAGCAGAAGCTACTGATTTAGTTAGCTAAAGTTGTAATTAGTGAGTGAAAATGTTATGGTTAGTATTGTTGATTGCTGATTAGCTACATCAATAAAATCTGGGAGAATGTATCGACAACATGTGTGGTTGAATCAGAAACTTACAACATTCTGCTTTGAATAATATTTCCATCTTACTCTTTTACCCACCCTTTCTCCATTTACCCTTCGTTCCTTCAGTTTGCCAAATAACAATATGATACTAGCAAAATTCCAGATTTATCTGACTTAAAATTAATATATAGGTCTGCAGAAAAATACCTCTTTTAGTGAAAGTATAAATTGAGCAAACTATTCCTGGGAAAAAGATGGAAAAAAAAAGTTCAAACCAGATTAAAAAGGGTAATCAGGAATTAGGTGTATGATGTCAGGTAAAAAGAAAATGAGGAAACAATATAAGTAAAAATATGTGAGGATCCCTTTCTTTATTTCTGAAATTTACATAGACATTGCATAGTTTAAAACACAACTACTATTTGGAAAAATAATTGAGAAAAAGAACCACTCATAACTGTGCAGATATCATAAAATATAGTAATCAACATGATAATTATTAATTTGAAACTATATTCTAGTACATATTTCTTAAGCTTTCACATGATACAAAAATTTTACAACTTAAGACCAAATACCAGTTATTTGCCCTTACTACAAAAAGCATGCATTTTCTTTTCCTTAACCACTAGATCCACCAAATCACCTTCTCCTGTTGTAAAATCTGGAATTTTGCTAGTATCATATTGTTATTTGGCAAACTGAAGGAACGAAGGGTAAATGTTTATCCTTTACCAACATCTAGTAGTTATAACAATAACAAGTATCAGCAAAATGTTTATCATTTCATCATTCCCATACACTTCAACTTCTGCATGTATTAACATTTGTCATTAAACATGTCAAAACATCAAGTTAGGAGTGTAAGTGTAGCATATTACTATGGATTGGAAATCTTAAGGGGCCTTGAGCTTCTATAAAGACAAAAGTAACATCGATAGTTGTCAAATCTCCACTTTAAAAAAGAAAAAAAGAACAGCACAGAGATTCCTAAACATGGAAAAGAAGAAAAAGAACAAAAAAATAGAGACAGAATGGCGTGGAATTGTCGGTGCAATTAGACATGTCAGACTAGAATCCTAATGCTGCAACTGTATTCTTCTCCTTTACTTTTTCAATCATCTTGTTCAATAAACTACTGTCCCCCTCCACTTTTCCTTCATATTAAGTAATCCCATTTCCTAATGAACGTACGTCAGTTAATTTGTTTTGCCACATTAATGGCCAATGATCACCGTGTATGAGTAGGTACTGGTTATACTATTATTATAGACAAAAAGTGTACTTCCTGAACAGTGACAAAACTCAGTAAGTACATTTATTACGCTATAGAAAAACCATTAACATGCATCGTTAGGAATCACCATTTCCAGGGGCCAAAAACAAAAAAATATTAATTGAAATCCTAAGAAGAAGAAATTTAAATCAGAAATAAAGAAGAATAAGCGCTCACTTATTTCCTCTAATCTTGAACCAAGCCTCAGCACAGTGTTTATGGGCAGCAGCCAAATCATCCTTACAGGAGCAACCCAATTCAATAGGAATCCCAGATTCATGGCTATTGCTTTCCAAATCCAAATGGCAAATCCTACAATCCCTTTCAGTTTTACCCAAATGTACAATTATCTCAGCTACCCCATTCTCTATCTCCATCTCCACTGAGCAATCAGAGGCTGAAGATACTCTCCTAGACTCCAATACGACACCGTTTGTAATCTCAGCATCAGATACGCAACCGAAACTGTAATCGTCGTAAGACCCACCCGTGGTTGAATAGAACTGAGAGTAGCAAGACCCATCCTCTGCATCGGAGAAGCAGGTCCCGTCACTTCCGGTCACCGACCGGCGGTGGCTTCCCTGTTCTAAATCCATTTGTAAAGCTGACATTATTAAGAAAAATTTAAACTTGCACAAAGAAAAAAGTTGGGGTTTTGAGGGGCAAATTATAGAATCAAATTACTTATAAGTTGAGGCTGTGGGTGACGATGAAAATAAATTATAGAAATGGTAACTGGATTAGGTGAGCATTAGCTACACCAAAATCAAAAGAACCAAACAAACACAATATCAAAATTAAAGAATCAGAGGCTATTATTGAATACAGTTATATAAACTATTTAAAAAAATATAGAAAGAGAGGGAGGAGGAAAATGATGGGTAATGGTCGTTGAGACAGAGACTCATGGTTAATTTTGGAGGAACTGGACTATGAACACTGCAGTGTAGTTTCAATTTATTATGTGAGAGAAATGGCAGGAGATTTCATTGACAAAAGCAGAAATTATAAACATATAAATTAAAATTGTACTTATTAAAAATAACAATAGTAACAAAAAAAAAAAAGTGGGGGTGATTTGGTGCAGTATAGAATCTATGTTTCAATTGAGATTCTGTACGTTTGATAGAATCAGTTTCATGATGTTGGAATCTTTGCGGTGATGAACGGTCGATATTTGATGGACGCCTTAATCCGTGAAATTAACAATTTTTTATTTCATTTTTGGAAGATAATATAATTAAGATATTTCAGTCCTTTTGCTTTTTAAACAGAATGTGAGTGTGGTTTTCATTTAGAGAACAGAGAGTGTTCAAATTGGTAAGGATTCATAATATACAATACAAGCAACTTAAAGTAGTTTTCCTATTCATTTAACTCTATTGACAAATTTTTTACCGATTCAAATTCGTCTCAAATTAGTGATTCGATTTTAAAATTGAATTTAAAAAATTTAGATCGGACTGAAATTTCAAAAATATTTAAATTCCAATCCGAATGAAATATATGATCCGATTTTTTCAATTAAATTTTATTTAACATTCTATTTATTTATAAATTATAATTTATATTTAATATTATTTTTCTTTTTTTATTTAATTTGAGTAAAACTTAAATAAAATATATTTGTTTAAAACTTTTCATTTATATCATGTGAGGGCCTAATGCAAGTTTATTTTTTGCATGTTCAAACCCCGATCTTGTCCATTTGATTTTCAATTTTGGTATGATTTATTAGCCTAATTATGATATGAGGCCTGATCTGAATCCAAAAAGAAAAAAAAAAAAAGATCTAATCCAAAAATTATCCAAAAAATTTCAACTCGAAAAATCTAAAGCAAAAAAAAATCACCTCAAAGTGTCCGTCCTATATAATTGTCAGATCTAATTAAACATCTAAATTTTAATATGTACAAATAATAAATACAAATTTATACTACTTTTTAAAAATTGTAGCATCACGCAACATCAAAATTAATAAAAAAAAATCACCAAAATCAATCTTTCATATTTCAATTTTCGCCAATTTTATTGTAGATGCAAAACACATATTTTTAACATAACAGTTCAAATATTATGCCAACGTATTTTAATATTGCGCTCTTTTATTTTTTGAAAAAAATATAAATTACATTATTATTTATAAATTTGACAATTATAAATGCTCAACATATCATTATTAGAATTTAAATATTAAAATAACTTTTAAAATTAAATTCATAAGTCTCTGTATGTATTAAGCAAATTACTAATAGAAGATTACTCTCTTCATTTCATATTATGTGTCCATTGAGTAGTGCCAAAAAAAATATTAATTATTCTTACACTTTAATAATCTGCTGCCTGAAAAAAATAAATTTAATTAATTGCTCTATTTTATCTTCATTAAAGTAGAGGTTATGTTGAAAATAAAGGGTATAAAATTACTTTATTTTTTTAAAAAACTTATCTTATAATAAAATTTTCTTGGTGAATGGAAACTTAAAGAGTAATACGAAGGTAATACACCTATATCATTTTGCATACATCCAAATTACCAACTCGCCCCCCATTTGGGGTCCCATGTTTGCGTTGGAATATAAAGGGCAGAGATACGAAAATGCCTTCCATGTTATATCATAAAGGTTAAAATACCTCTATATTTTTTTTGAGCAAAAATGCTTATGGTATTTTAAAATCGGTATTAAAATACTCCTCCATCAAATTATCATTAAGTTTTGATTAACGGCGCTGATATAATATTGACACATGATAAAATATTTCACATCAGCACCACATGTATTTTTAATCCAAACATATTCAAGTGCATTTTCGTACTGTATAAAAAATTTTAAGGATATTTTAGTACTTTAAGTAAGACATGAAGGACATTATAATATCATATTGAAAAACATTGAGAATATTTTTATACTTTAGAGAAAATATTAAAAATTAATATTTATTACGTTAGATATTAATCAATATTTATTACATTAATGGTAAAACAGATTTTGGCTTTACCTGCAAGAAGGAGAGCTGACAATTGAATATCCGATCGGATGGAAGGACCTGCAAAATGGAGTGCCCGGTCGGACCCGGGCATTAGCACTCCAAAACTTAAGTTAGTAGCTTTTAGAGAAATAGTGCATAGAGAGGGAGAGTCTTAGATATTCAATACCTGGAGCCATAGTGTTTTTGGCTATTTATATGAGTTATTTGGAGGCGTACTCGAGTACCTTGGGGGGCGATAACCGGCAGTTGAAGTACGTGAGCAGTGATGTGACAGGGAGCAGGTGGAGAGTATGGGAACCGGCTTGTATCAGTGTGTTGATAGGACGTGCTGTCCCATCAGTCCGATCGGACATCAAGCCTTCCTGTTTTGTCTTCCAGCTCACGTTTTGCCTTTTTGTTATTGGGCTTGGGCCGTGTCAAGGGTTGTTGGACCAACCTGATCGGGCCTTTTGAAGATGTATTTTTCATAGTTATCACTTGTCCCCCCTCCAAAGGGTCCGATCGGGCGATTTGAGCCTTTTGGCGGGATTTTTAGATTTTTATAAGGCGCCCATTTGAAGAGACATGTCCGTTCTCCTTAGATAGCTGTCTTGTACTTAATGCCGCGCACGTTTTTAGAATGACGCTTCGTTTCTCACAACCGCAGTGATGGATTGAGAACACGTGGTGTCTATCCAACGGGGAGGCTTTGGAGTATTCTGAAAGCTTTTCACCTATAAATAGGCGAGTTTGAAGCATATTTTCTTCACTTTTCAGCAATCCTTAGCGAAACTTTGCCAAAATCCTGTTGTGAACTTAGCTATTTGAAACCCTTGCCAAAAAGAATTTTTGTTGAGGGAAGTACTTCAAATTTCGGAGAATTTCAGAGTGTCTGCAAGATTACCCAAGTAAGTAAGTGATCCCCGCCTTTGATTTTATTTTTCATTCGTCGTATATACGCTTTTACTTCTTCTCCTCTGCCCAAAAAAATGGCTTCAAATAATAGCCCACAAATAGACATAAGCTTTTTGGAGGATTACGAGAATCACGAGCTGCTTGCTCAGCCCTCGCGATTGATAGAAGTGAAGGTGGCGAAAATTCCTTCTCGATACCACCTTTCGACTGAGGTGTCGGTGATGGCCTACCTTGCCTTCATGGCAATTACAGAGGGACCGTTTGGCCGTGAAAGGAACGAATAGTTTATTTCCCATTTATGGAGTTTGGATGCGGGAATGAGGCTTCCCTTTGGCGCATTCGAATCGGCCTTACTTAGGGGTTATAGAATTGCCCCCAACCAATTGCATCCGAATGGATGGAGAATGATAGCTGTTTCAAGATCTTATGTAGGATAGAATCGGTGGCCCCCACTTTGGATCTTTTTACTCACTTTTTTTTATATTTTCAATCGAAATGATGGGTCAGAATATTATTTTACCAGCCGGTAGTATCAGAAGCTTTTTGTCGTCCCATCCTCCATGAAATATTTCTGGGAAAGATACTTCTTATTGGGATGGCTGGCGGCTTTGGAGTACCACTAATCCAGTCGAAATTGCCAACAATTTTGAAAGATCATGCGGTTGATTGATCTATGGACGAAACCGACATCAAAAAATTGATTGCTATAGTGGTGAGGAACGGTCGGCCTTACGACTCTGAATACCTTCTGAGAACTCTGTTCGAGCTCGCAGGCTCCAATGCTGGCGCTAGCATAGAACGTGAGCATTACTATTGGAGTGCGGAGAAGGACGCCTATTTCACTAATTCACATATTACGTTTGCATTTATTGTACCAAATTTTAAACGGGGTACTCATCTTTGTTTTGGTTATGCAATGCAGCTGTAAACGAAATGGGGAAAGGAAAGGAAGCTGAAAAATAACTAGCCGATCGAGCCAAAGCTAAAAGGGAGGCCAATCATTTGCTAAAGAGGAGAAAAGGGCAAAGAAGAGGAAAATTCTGCCTACTTTCGAGATTCAGGCTTCCCAGAGTGCAGCTAGTGTTCCTTTCATTACGACAACGACTACCTCTTCTGCCACTATGGTTGTCCCTACGACCCATCCTCCCTTAACCATCTTGGGACCTTCACTTCCCCCTCCAACTATAGCGAAACAACGTCCTCTTAGGCGATGGCGGCTAAGGGATGAATCTGACGAGGAAGGGCCACAACTGCCCTCCATCACCCGACCGTCCTCAATGCAAGTGAGCTCACTGGCAGATGGGACAACGCGTAAGAAGATCGAAGAGCCAGCAAAGAGGAAGGCTGTCGAGACTATAGCCGCTATCGATGCCCGGATTGCCGCAAGGAGCAAGGAGGTAGCTCAAAATGAGCCAAATCGATGGTCTTCAGGGAATACCCAAGAGGGTCGGGCTCCACCCTTGGAAGACATTCTGAAAGAGTGATTTAGCAATGACTGGTCCGTGACCAACAGGGACGTTCCAGCCTTCATTTGCCAAGGTCTTGCTCAGGAGAGTGACTTTAAGGTAATGACAGAGCTCAATTTGCTCTCCCGGGAATACGGGTTATTTGAGCAGTAGAGTTTGGAGGTAACACTTGCGTCTTTCACTTTTATCTTTAATTTTTCTTCTCCTTCGTCCTTTTTGACTATTTCCTCAACTTCTTTTTCGTAGCTAATCAAAAGGGGGCTTCGTATACATGGCATGACGGCTTACGCCCGAGCGAAGTGGGAGGAAGCCGTTCGAAAAAGGAAAGAAGTTGAGGCTGCCAGTGATGTGACGAAGAAAGAAGTTGTGCTCTTGAAGTCGGAGGTGAAAGAGCTAAAAAAGGAGAAAACCCGACTAGCTCAAGACCTTAAGTTTCGGTAAAGCGATGTGGACCGCTTAAAGGGAGATGCGGTGAGCCTTGCTGCTAACAGCACCTTATGCAAGAAATACGAGGAGGAGTTGGACAGGCTGAGAGGCGAGTGATCACAGCTGAAAAGCGACTGTCTCAAAGCTAATACTGACAAAGATAAGGCACTTGCGGAGAAAGACAGGGCTTTATCAAAGCAAGATCTTCTCCTGGAAAAGAAGAATTTCGTGGAGACAGTTTTGGCAGAGAAGGAGGCGATTTGGGCTGAAAAATTGGCAAAAACACTGGATGCTAAGGAGGAGGAGGTCCTTGATAAATTGGGCGAGGCTCAAGGGAGGTTGCTGACTCGATTGATTTATGCAGCCAGGTAGCGATTTCCTGAAGCCGACCTTGACTGGATGGAGGATTTGGGGGTTCTTCCTGATCCTCTTTCTAGTGATGATGAGGAGGAGGCCTCTCCAATCGAAGAGACAGGAGGAAAAGCTGAAGAAACCCCTTTGTCATCACAGACGACTGTCAATTTGCCGACTGAGTCTGAAGTCATTCCTCCTTCCCCCACAGAACCTGAGGCCCCTTTGCCAACGGAGCTAGAACCCATTGTCCCTCTGTCAACGAAGCCTGAAAATGGTCAAATGACTACTGAGACTGTTGCAAAGCCCACAGTTGAGCCGGTCGGTTCCATGGTGTAGACATAGAGGCTTAGCCATTTTATTGTTTGTCGCAACTTGTGACTTGTAAAGAATTCTCGTATGTATATATAAGATTGTGTTCATCTTCCATCTATACCTTTGCTTCATAATTCTTACCTGGAGTAGGATTTGTTATAAAATTAATTAAGTGAAAAATAACTTTAGCATAGAATGTACAAAATCAATTAAGGAGAGTATGGAAGTACTTCCTGAATCATAAAAATATTGTAATCCATGGCTCTTTAGGGTCAATGATGGCCTTATTCGATCGACGCGAGTCGTAACAATTTGACCTTTTCGGTCTCAATAGGTGACGTTGTAATTTTTGGTATGATCGAAGTGTTATTTGAGCAGATACAAAGACCTGCATGCGTTGGAGTGGTTTGAAATTTTGCACGTTAAGTATGGAGGAGATATAACTTATTTAACTGTCGTGTTTCGCATTTTTGAGTACAAGATAGACATTGATGCAGATGAAATGAAGAAGTTTCACATCGTTGGTTCAGGAATAGTGCCGAATCTATCAAACTGAATGGAGAAAAGTTTTCATATTTCGAGATAAGCATTGAGCCATATCTTGCTATGGGAGTCTTAGTGGAAAAGCCTTTCGCATTGATTTAATGGAGAAAGGTGTTCGTATTTCGAGATAAGCATTGAGCCATATCTCACTATGGGAGTCGTAGTGGAGAAATCTTTCGCATTTTGGGTTTTAGACAAGTCTAGCGAGCAACTATCCCCGAATTTCGATCGGGATCTGTGGACAATTGAGTAAAACTAATGACCTACAAGCAAACAACAAGACTAACAAACAAACAAACAAATAAATAAGAACATACCTTTTTTGAAGATGAAAAATGGAGAAGATGGATAAAATTTTCTTTATTGAATGTGAATTTAATACACGATTATACATGGTACTTCTTGAGTACTTTTCCAGCTTTTGGGGATATCTGACCCTTCAAGGGTTCTTAGTTTATATGTATTGGAGCTTAAAACTTTGGAGACTTCATAGGAGCCTTCCTAATTTGGCATCAGTTTCCCAACTCCGGCATTTCCCAAGCCTATATCCGCCCTTTTGAGTACTAGATCACCCACGTTAAAGGTTCTTGCCCTTACTTTCGTGTTGTAGTATCTAGCGACTCTTTATTTATAGGCGGCGATTTCGGTATAAGCATTTTCCCTCCTTTCTTCTAACAGGTCCAAATCTTAGCATCTATCGAGGACATTCATCCGACTGGAATAGAATGTTGTCCGATAGGATGAGAGATCGATTTCTACGGGTATCATTGCCTCAGAGCCGTAGACAAGAGAGAATGGTGTTTGATGGGTGCTTGCTTTCGGAGAGATCATGTAAGACCATAAGACGCTCTGTAGTTCCTCAGTCCAATTGCCATTTGCTTCACCAAGTCATTTTTTAGGCCTTCTAGGAGTGTCCGATTGGAGACCTTGGTCATCCCATTGCTTTGGGGATGGGAGACGGAGGTGAACTTAAGGCTGATATTGAGGCTTTAGAAGAAGTTTCTAAAGATTAAACTGTTGAACTGCTTGCCATTATCTGTAATGAAAATATTAGGTAGGCCATACCTACAAATGATGTCTTTCCAAGTGAAGTTTTTAACTTTCTCCATCGTGATTGTAGCCAGAGGTTCTGCCTCGATGCATTTGGAGAAATGATCAACGGCAATGAGGAGGAACTTCATTTACCTTTTTCCTTGAGGAAAGGGCCCTAGGATGTCCAGGCCCCATTGGTCGAATGGCCAGAAAACTCCAATCGAATTCTGATCTGTTGCTGGTTGCCTGATGACTCTTCCATGTATTTGGCATTGCGGGCATCTTCTCACTTTTTCTTGGGCATCTTTGAAGATGCTTAGCCAGTAGTATCCAGTTTGGAGTGCCTTCCTTGTCATGGCCCTACTAGCCTCGTGTGCTCCGCAAATGCCTTTGTGGATTTCTTTTAAGATATAATCTCCTTCCTCCTCCGTTACGCATTTGAGCCAGGGGTGACTGAAAGCTTTTTTAAACAATTCACCCTTAATAATAGAATAACTTAAGGATTTACGAGATACCTTTCGGGTTTTCGCCTTATCTTCAGGCAATTGCCCTATTTGTAGGTATCATTTGATGGAGCTCATCCACATTTCCTGAACTGGCTCAATTTCCATCATTTATGATTCGTCTAAAGAGGAGTTTGGTTTGTCAATGATGGTTATACTTTCTTCCACCATCCTTTGTTCAGAAGCAGACATTTTTGCAAGCCTATCGGCTACTAAAGTTTGATCTCTTAGTACCCTCTGTAAGACCCATTCGAATCTACATTCTTCTAACATCTTGAGTGCCGCCTTGATCTTTCCTAAATATCGTATCATGTTGGCTTCTCTGGCCTCGAAGGTGCCTAAGACCTGGCTCATCACGAGCTGGGAATTGCTTTTGATGACGATCGAGTCCGGTCAGATGGCATGAAGCAGCCTCAGCCCTTGCAGAAGAGCCTCGTACTCTGCTATATTATTTGAGATTTTAAACCTGAGCTTTATTGCGTACCTTATAACGATGCCCAATGGGCCCATTGTTACGATGCCTGCACCTCCTTAGTTGTCATTCACAGCCCCATCCACGATCATTTCCCATTTTACAGGTGATGGGTGATCGATTACTTCCTCGCCAGCAAATTCAGCGATAAAATCTGCCAAAGCCTGAGCCTTGATTGCTTTTCTGGGTTCGTACCTCACGTCCCACAATTGAAGTTTAATGGCCCATCCCACCATTTTTTCCTCTAGGTCCGGGGTCTAGAGGATTTTTCTGATTGGTTGACCTGATCGAACGACTATTGTATGTGCTTCGAAGTATTGTCTCAGCTTCTTTTTACACATCATGAGGGCAATGATGAGCTGTTCGATCGGACCTTTTTTCAATTCTGGGCCTCTGAGCACTTGGCTCACATAATAAATAGGCAATTGCTGGGTTCCTTCTTCCCTGACTAGGACACCTGCAACAGCTTTGCCAGAAGTTGATAAGTATAAATATAAATTTTTACTTGGAAGCGGCCGGATGAGTAAAGGGGGATTGGTGAGGAATTTCTTTAGCTCATCAAAAGCTTGCTGGCAATCAGCGTCCCAGTTGAAGGCTTTGTTCTTCCTCAATTTTTTAAAGAAGGGGGTACATCATTTGGCCGAGGAGGAGATGAATCGCCCAAGGGCTGTTATTCTACCGTTCAGCTTCTGAACGTCCTTGACACTGCTTGGTGGCTTCATCTCTAATATTGCCTTTATTTTATCGGGGTTGGTTTCAATGCCCCTTTGGGAGACCATAAAGCTTAAAAATTTACCCGAGGGCACCCCAAAAATGCATTTATTCGGATTGAGCTTCATCCGAAATTTATTCAGTTTGTTGAAGATTTTTGCTAAATCGGCAGGATGTTCTTCGGGACTTCTGCTTTTGACAATCATATCATCTATGTAAACCTCCACATGCTACCCGATTTGATCCTTGAAAATCTTATTCATTAAGCGCTGATATGTAGCGCCTGCATTTTTCAATCCGAATGGCATGGCATTGTAACAAAAGGTGCCATTATCTGTGATGAAGCTGGTATTCTCCTGATCCAGTAACCACATCATGATTTGATGATATCCAGCATATGCATCGAGGACAGAATAGATGGCGTGACCTGCAGTGGCGTCCACCAACTGGTCTATGCTGGACAGGGGGTAGCTGTCTTTTGGACATGCTTTGTTAAGGTCCGTAAAGTCAACGCACATTCGCATCTTCCCCGATTTCTTTTTGACCATAACAACTTTGGCTAGCCATTCGGGGTAGTCAACCTCTCGAATTGTTCCCGCTTTTAGCAACCTGTTTACCTCTTCGGAGATAAATCTCCTGCGATCAGGAGCATGACTTTGCAATTTCTGCTAACCGGCTTGCAAGCTGGATCCATGTTGAGTTTGTGGGTGATTACATTAGGGTCGATCCTAGTGATGTCTTTCGGATTCCAAGCAAAGGATGCCTGGTTGATCATTAATACCTGCATGATAGCCTCTTCAACCCCCGTGCTCATGCTGGTGCCAATTTGGATAGCCTTGCTTTCGCAAGCTTCTTTGTATTTACTTTTTCTGCAGGGTTCATTCTTGGTTCTTCCACCTGCTCAAGTCATTCCAGACTTGATTCTACCAATATGGCTTCTTTATGGTGCTTGATCATGGCCGTATAAGCCTTCCTTGATGCCTTTTGGTTGCCTCTCAGGATGGCGACGCCTCTCCTGGTCAGGATTTTTATCACCATATAACGGATGCTGGTGACTGCCCCGGTTTGAAATAATAGTGGCCTGCCAAAAATAGCGTTATAAGCAAAAACCATATCAATAACCATAAATGTTACCTTGCAGGCGTGGGCGAGAGCTTACTGATCAAGCTCAACGAACAAATCCACCGACCCTACCACTGGTACTGTGATGTTGCCCAATTCGACCAATGGCATGGCATTCGGCTTGAGCTCTTCGATCGAAAACCCCATCACCCTGTAAGCTTGCAATGTAAGCACGTTCACTGCACTTTCATTGTCCACCAATATCCTCTTTACATCGAAATTGTTAATCCGTGCCCTAACGATAAGGGCGTCCTCATGAGGGAACATTACATCTCGTGCATCCTCACAGGATATGGTGACTGGGGCTGACCGTTCGAATTTTGAGAAACATAGATGCCCTTACCCTTTCTTTTTCTGGAGAGATCTTCTCTGTAGGATGACCCACCAGTGATCATATTTATAACACTGGCATATGGTCGGCGTGGGTCTGTATTTTTTAGCTTTCTCTGCTCATCGACGTCATCATCATTGTCATAATCATCTTTCTTGTGGTCTGATCATCTACAGGGACTTGTCCCTTTATTCGAACCTACGAACCTCTTGAGGGATCCCCTTTGCAAGAGTCGTTCAATTTCTTCCTTCAACTGATGACATTCATCGGTTGTATGACCGACGTCCCTATGGAACTTGCAGTATTTATTGTGGTTCCAGGTTTTTCTGGTCTTTTCGTCCATCTTTTTGGGCCAGTTCACCTTTTGGTGGTGCTCATTGATCCACATCAATACTTATGCGGGATTGGTGTTGAGTGGAGTGAAAGTTTAAGCCTACTGGCCAGCTACCCGATTGGACCTTGACCGCTTCGCCTCCTTTCTTTTTCCCAAGCTCCTCGAAGTGGAGGCTCTCTCGGGGCTCCTTGCGAACCGTTCAGACATTGGAGCTCGATTAAATATTCGTTCGTCTAGGTGCTATAGCCTATCCATGACGTTGCCTCTTCTGCCACGGCTAGATCTCAGGGCATTATCCAACTGAATGTGTTGTCTAGCTTTTTTCATCAAATCGGAAAAGCTGATTGGCGGCCTTGTCGTAATTGACTCAAACAATGGCCTATCAACAGTGCCATTGACTAGGGCAGTGGATGCCATTTCTATACTTACATTCCTCACCTCCGACATTGTAGCTTGGAATCTGTCGATGTAGTCTCAAAGACTTTCATCGGTCATCTGATAGAGGTTGTACAGATCACTCATAAATTTTAGCGCCCGTGTCTATACAATAAATCGTGTAATAAACAGCTTCTTTAGTTGTCGAAAAGAAGTGATCGACCCCTGTGGGAGCTCGTGGAACCATGCGAGAGCATCTCCTCCCAGCGTGGTTGGGAATATCCTGCAGGCAATCCTTTTGTCGTAGGTGTATACCTGCACTTTTGTTAGATATTCTGCAAGATGTGTGGAAGGGTCAGTCTTACCTGTATACCTGTCCATTATCACGTCTCGCCACTTGGGAGGTAGCTCTGACTCCGTGATTTCCCTGCAAAAATATGAGACCATGTTGCTGCAAGTGTGGTCCTCGAACATTCCTTTCCTGGAGCCCATCAAGCCAAACTGCCTGAGCTTCTGCTTGAACTATTTGCCTTCCTTGCTCATGGCGATCGGAGCAAGTTCATCTCACCGTCCCTTGGTGCGGCTACGATTTGGCGTGCACATGAAAGAAAAATAAACCGCAATGGACGAGGTGAAAGATCTGTTAGAAATGTATGGGGAATCCCTGCTTGAGGACATCATGCCCTTCCCTTGTCATACCTGCCTGGGGTTCTGGCCCTCATCCTCCTACCATCATGAGCTCTCGGTTCGTTGATGAAAATCCCATTGTTCCTTCTTTTTTCGAAATCTTCGGTCATGAAATCCGTTTTCATGGCTTTCATAAGTTTTGGGTATTTTTCCCCTTTTCAAAGTTTGGCCTATGCTTTTAGTGAAGTCACTAAGAATAGCGTGCATGTCCCTGATGGTGATAGGGGTATCTTCCGATTGCCGCATGGCTACATTGTTGAATTTTGGGAGGAGGTCACCCCTAATAGGGGATCTGGGAGACCCATCTCTTCTTTCTGAGGGCCTAGATTCACCCTGACTGTGATGATTATACTCTTCCGGAGTTTCGCGTGCATTAGATCTCGAACCCGCCATTTGGCTCTCAATGAAAGTACCAAATGGTAAAACAGATTTTGACTTTATCTGCAAGAAGGAGAGCTGGCAGTTGAATATCCGATCGGATGAAAGGACCTGCAAAATGGAGTGCTCGATCGGACCCGGGCGTTAGCACTCCGAAGCTCAAGTTAGTAGCTTTTAGAGAAAGAGTGCCTAGAGAGGTAGAGTCTTAGATATTCAATACCTGGAGCTACCGTGTTTTTGGCTTTTTATAGGAGTTATTTGGAGGGATACTTGAGTACCTTAGGGGTGATAACCGGCAGTTGAAGTACGTGAGCAGTGATGTGATAGGGAGCAGTTGGAGAATATAGGAACCGGCTTGTATTAGTGGGTTGACAGGACGTGCTATCCCATTAGTCCGATCGGACATCAAGCCTTCCTGTCTTGTCTTCCAGCTCACGTTTTGCCTTTTTGTTATTGGGCTTGAACCGTGTCAAGGGTTATTGGACCAACCTAATCGGGCTTTTTGAAGATGTATTTTCCATAGTTATCAATTAATTAATAAAATATTTTTTATATAAATGTACGAGTAAGAAAATAATTATAAAAAATTATATAGCTCAAAAATATTTTTAATTAACATTTTTAATGAATATAATATTAAAATTTGACTACAAAAAATGCATTTAGGGACATTTTTATTAAGATTATTAAAAAAGTATTTAAAAAATATTTTGCATAATTATTTTACACGTGATAAATCTTTTAAATAATGATATTATTATTTTAATAATTATAATAGTGTACATACTTTTTTACATTAAACTTAATTAATTTTAACTAGTTCATGAAATTCTAAATATTTCAACAAAAATTATTAAAAATAAAATTAAAAGAAATTTAATAGTTGCATCAAGAGTTTAACTATTATAACCTAAAATATTGTTTCAACTTATATGATATTAGATGTTTGTGTTTCACCTCGTTATGTAAGTATTTTTCTTAAAAAAATGATGGGGTAAATTATCTTAAAAGTATAATTTAAATATTTATAAGCAATTATATAATAAAATGATATATTTGTATAAAATAAAATGTATAAACCAACAAATAATAAATTATGAAAATGTTAAATAAATACTATAACATGTTTAATAGAATGTTCAAATTATTGTTTTAATTAGCAATAGTCATATTATGTAATGACTATACTAGGTAATCCTGATTACTGTTACTAATTACATTCATTGATTCTATTAATCCTGTGATTTATCTGTTAATGATGCATATATGAGCATACATACATTTATACTATACATATCATATACGGTCAAGGGTTATACTTTCACAGGCTATTAGAGATTATTTACATAACTGAATAATTACATGCCTTTAAATACAAATTTATCTTTATATAACCAAAAAGAGATGCAAAGTTAATCTCATACGTCAAAATGCTACTCCTATTCTGATGTCGGCTTGGGAGATTGTTGGCTTTGTCCCTGGACAAAAGTTCTACCCTGTGAACCTACATGGATAACACACTCGTGCTAAGCTATAAAGCTTAGTGGGGAATAAACTAATATGTTGATAACCACTGTGAGTGGTTATCACCAAACATGCAACAATAATATAACATAAATTGCATATATCTCATTAATAAAGAATAAAGTAATAATGAATGAATAAAATGCACTATTGGAAGGAATGACTGTTTCATTCAATCATAGCATGAGAGATTATAAACTGTATATGTATATCATTCATCTTATAAATTTGCCTGCCTAATTTCCTGTGGGTGTGGATAACGGGTACTGTGGATACCATAAGGTATCAAATCTGTGAATACCCGAAGGTATTAAATCCGTGGACCCATTGGGTCAGAACTATGGTCTCATTTAGAGACAAACTGTGGACTTATAAGAGTCAGATTATAGCAACTGCGACTGTAACCCTATAGGCATGCCTATCTATCCACAACCAAGTCTTTAAGTGCAGGCATAATAAATCATATTTCATATATTGTGAAATTGTATTCACATACTCCAATATAGCATTAATGAATGCAAAGTACTTTAATATCATGCATTTCTATCTCATAGTATAAGAACAATCATATACTGTCATTATAGAGAAGTAAACTCATGTGTATTCTATTTTGAGTAATAGAAACTCACCTTTGCATTATTAAGCAAGCCTTGCAATTAAAGAGATACATTTACTATATAACTGTAGTTTAGGATGAATTATAAGCTTAGAAAGGGCTTATACAAGTCTAGACACCAAATGGGGTCACAAAAACCCAAGTATCAAAGAACAGGGAAGGGTCACGGTTACTATGAAATTCATGGTAACCGTGAGCTCAGACATATAATAGGGGTTACGGTTACTACCAGTTTATTAGTAACCGTGAGCCTCAATGCCCTTTAGTTCTGGACTAAAATTGAACTACCTCACAGTTACCAAGCTTTTAGTGATAATCGTGAAGTAGGGTTACGAGCTCGGGTCACGGTTACTATGAATTCCTTAGTAACCGTGAGATGGCATAGGTTTTGCTTCTGGACCAAAAGTTCACTACCTCACGGTTACTAAGCCTAGGGTAGTAACCGTGAAGTAATGCTACGAGGATGGGTCACGGTTACTATGAAACCTTAGTAACCGAGAGCCAGGGCATACTTTTGGTCTGGACTGAAGATTTAGGCACCTCACGATTATTATGATATTTATGGTAACCGTGAGCCCTAAACCGCCTCGAGACCGATTTCTAGTCTCGACTTCTATACCATTTTTGACCTATAAAACAGCAATTTTAGCCAAAATGTCCTTTAACAAAGTTGTAGGCCTATATTTATAGTTTCCACAAAATCAAAAATCATCTCAATAGGACCTGTAAATCTTTAGATATTCAAGAAAAATCACAGATTGTTCATGAAGACAAAATAACAATTATAGTCAGATTTCAATACCAATTTTCACTATCATGCAGTGAAAATCAGATTTTGGTTTCTTCTAAAAAAATCAAGGCATACAAATCTAGTTTCTATACCAACTAGAATTTCATCATTTGGACATCTATAGCTCAAGATATGAGCAAAATAGCACCAATTGGTCTCTTGATCTTTAAAAACAGATTTTTCATATCATGTAACAAAGTTTGTGTTTTTCATTTCTAAGCCACTTCCAAGCTCAAAATCAACCATAAAACATATGAGAGAAGCACTCAAGATCTCTCTCATGACAAACCATCAAATATACACATATAAAATCTAAGTTCCCATACCTTGTTAAGCTCTAAATTTTCTTCAACCTTGAGTAGCCTCTTTCCCCTTTCTCTTGCTTGTTTCACCTTCTATAAAATAAGACACTTCTATGAAAATCCATCAAAATATTCCATGAATCATATACATAAAAGAATAATAGAGTTACCTTACCACTAAATCCAAGCAAATCTTCTTTCCTTTTCACCAAAAACCAAGAAATCTAGAGAGAGAGAATGAGAGAGAGTTTAGGGTTGAGAGAAGATGAAGATAGAGAATGAAGATGACGAATGAAGGCCAAGTGGTTGGACGACCATCACTCCATAAAAAATATCTCCCTTCTCTTCTCATTGATTGGCCCACATGTCACATAAACATAAAAGTTTCTATTTGGTCCTTTAACTTTTCTTTATTTCAAATTCCACCCCAAAACTTACCCTTTAGCTATGCAATTATGTCATTCTCTAAATATTTATACTTAATTAAACATAAGCACTAATAATTAATTAGTGATAGTTCTACTAGGGTATACTGAGGGGCATTACATATTATATATTTAAACACCAATTTATTTAGATTTTATAATTTGAATATTTTTTATAAAAATAATTTAATTAATATCATACGTAAATTCTTTTAAGTTGTTTCAATTGCTTTAAATACAAAAATATTTAGGGAAATTTTTGTAATCAAATTTTAATATTATATTCATTAAAAATTAATTAATAAATATTTTTGAGCTATATAATTTATTTATAATTTTTTTCTTATTTGTACATTTATATAAAGAGTACGTATTTATTGATTAATATAACAAATATTGATTAATAAATAATTAATAAATATTAATTTTTAATATTTTCTCTAAAGTATAAAAGTGCTCTTAATTTTTTTAATTAGAGTACTATAATGGTTTTAATGTCTTACTCAAAATACTAAAATGCCCCTAAAATTTTTTGTACAGTGCTAAAATATCTCTGAATATTTTGGTCAATTTGATTTTTGGTTCTATAAACTTCAATTTCGATTCGGTTCTTATATTTTTAAATTTTGGTTTTCGATTCTCTCTGTTCGATCCAAAACCAAACCGAATTGACCATTTGCACACCTTTACTTTGGCATTTAAAATATTTATATATCTTTTATATTTTAATATGTGTTTAAAAAATAAAAAGAAGAAGGTCATAGGTTGTTTGAAGGATTTAAAACCGTGACGTGGTGGCAAGCAGGGGTGAGAAAAAATCGAAAATATAGTTAATTGCAAAATCAGTTTGATAGATAGATAGACAAGAAAATTAAGTCCCAAATATTCACACACACACACACACACACACACACACACACACACACACACACACACACACACACACATATATATATATTACTCCTGATTATATTGAATAATACAATACAAAATTAATAGAAAATACAAATCTTTCAAACTAGTTACTTATCTGTTAAAGTTTTATAACTAAATTTTCATTCACTTATTCATTTTTGAAACTCACCCCTAGTATAGGTCAGAGGAATTCCATCAAGCTGGATAAGCGGGATTTTAAATACGGGATTGAGTTTTCGAAACCATTTGGCTTATTTCATATCTTTTATCATTTTTTTAATTTTAGGTATCCACATATTAGGACTGAGCTCTCAGAACCATTTAGTCCAAAACTCAAAGATCATACCCCAAAACTGAGCTCTCGAAGCCATTAAGTCACCGTAAACACATTATGATGCAGTACTGCTTAGGGGTGAGCATGGTTAACCGAAATTTTGGTTAACCAAAAAATCGATCCGAAATCAAATCGATTTTTGGGTTAATCGAACCAAAATTTTAGGTTTATGATTTTTACTTTAAAAACCGGTGATTAACCGATCCGAAACCATATATATATATATATATATATATATATATATATATATAATGAATTATATTTTAATTTTACACTTATATTTTTCAATTTTTGTGTAATTTATAAATATTATGATATATAATTTTGTTAAATATATATTTTAGTAAATAAACATTAAAATTATGTACATAATTAGCATTCTGTTGTTAGTTTTATATTGAATATTTTTAAATTTTTATAATTAATTATGAAAATTTTATTTTATTTTGATTATTTTAATAGATATTGTATTTAATTAGTATTTTTTTTAATTTTAAGCATTTTTAACTATTAAAAATAATATTATAAATTGTATAATTTATTAAATTTATATATTAAAATTTTTTATTGGTTAACCGATAAACCGATCCGAAAAATCGAAACCGATATAGCGGTTAATCGATAGTAGTGGACTGATTTAAAAAAAATTGTTAATAGATTAATTAACCGGTCTATGCTCATCCCTAATACTGCTAGACTTTCTAATTTTCATGCCAACCTTATCATACTCCAATTCTTGTCCAGAATACTAAGGGCGGCATAATTAAATTCTATCTTTTTATAATTTAAACACTTAATCACATAACCGCAATTGTCAATCAAATGTCATTCTTGTCTAGTTCTTTTTTTTTTTTGAAGAAGAAGAAACACAAGACCTTACAAAAAAGACACTCTATTGAAAAATACACCCCTAGTATCTTTGTCTAGAATATTACGCATCCCAACTGGGGCCACATTGTGCCAAGTGAAAACTGTGTCCTGTTTAAATGTCCAGTTAGCTAAGAAATCTGCAGCCGCATTTGCTTCTCGGTACACATGAACAACCTGAACTGTCCATTCCTGATCCAGAAGATCCTTGATGCGAGACAAAAGCGATTTATAGATAGGTTCCCCCCCTCATGGTGGTTTAACAGCTGAACCACACTGTAGTTAGATTCTCCTCCATCCTCGTCCCAAGCTTCATGCAGACCCCAAAAGAGTCCCCAAAGCTCAGCGGAGAAGGCGTTCCCCCCTCCAGCAACCGTTGAAAAACCTCCTAACCAACGGCTTAACTCATCCCGTATCACTCCCCCACAAGCTGAATCTAATGAACTACGCCTAAAAAACCCATCAGTATTAATCGTCACCCACTTCGTTGAAGCCGGCTTCCACCCCACCTGCATCTCACATCTAACTCCACTCATCCTGCCCACATCATTGATAATCTCCTTGGCCTCCATATATGCCACTACACTCGACAAGATGATCTCTTTTTTCACATTCCATGGCTTACTCACACCACTAAATACAAACTCATTCCTCCACTTCCACACGTACCAACAACTGAACCCAAATAACTGACTCCAATTGATGTTGTCCTTTACCTGTGCACTAGCAATGTTATCTTCGATCCAGGTCTGAAGATCACACCCAAAGAACTTGCCCTGATCCGCAGCACCCACCTAAGAATTCCAATAACTTTTAACTATTCTGCAATCCCTCAACATATGTAGCGTGGTTTCTGCCTCAATATTACACATGGGGCAAATATTTGTCTCAGCTAAATGTCTTCTTTTACGTTCATCATTGGTAAGGATGTGATTCCACAACGTTAGCCAAAGAAACATTCTAATCCTTTGAGGGCCTTGCCACTCCCAGCACCGCTCCCATTTCTTGTTATTCTCCTGACCAACCATATGACTGAGCATGTCATAAGCATAACTAATACATAAATTTCCAGATGGAGATGGTAACCACACTAACGAGTCACCACCTAGTTCATCCATTGGGGGAAGCGACAAATCCAACAAATCCAATACATAACTAGGAAGGAATCGACCCAGGACATCCCTGTTCCAACCAATATCCCGTATGTACCCCTCTCTCACCTTCATCTCCGAAACCTCCTTCCAATAAGGACTCTCACGCAAGTAAGGAGGCACGTAATCAACTAGAGGACCAGCATCAGACCAGCTATCGTACCAAAGTGAGGCTGTTCTGCCATTATTCACCCCCCAGCAAGTGTTTAATCTAAAAGTCTGCCACATTTTCACCACGTTTCTCCAAAAAGACGAACCTGTATTACTTGAGAGATTAATCGGCCAGTGAGTGATAGGGATTTTATATTTATATTTCATCACTCTCACCCATAAGGCATTTCCGTTACCAATCATACGCCAAATAGCTTTCAAAATGAAAGCTTCATTACATCTTCTGATATTTTTTATGCCTACACCACCTAGCTCTGGAGGTCTGCATAAGTTATCCCAATTGATAAGGTGAATCTTTCTATTACCTTCTTCTGTACCGCAAAGAAAATTCCTACAAATTTTTTCAATTTCCTCGCAAGTTGCTACCGGTAAAGCCGCTGTTTGGATGGCATAGGAAGGAATAGCCAAAAGAACCGACTTCACAAGAGTTAATCGCCCTGCCATTGATAGGTTCTGAGCTTTCCAACCCGCCAACTTCTTCTTAACTTTATCCAACAGGTACCCATAAAGCTTTTTACTAGCCCGACCATGAATAATAGGCATTCCCAAATAAGTGCCCCAATCATATGCATAGTTGAATCCTGACAAATTTTTAATACCTTCAACCAAAGGTCTGCTGACATTATTAGAAACACAAAATGCCGATTTCATATTATTCACTTTCAGCCCCGAACAAGCACAAAAATCATTAAGAACACCGCAAATGGCTTGCATCTGGTCCTCCGACGCCTCCGCAAAAAGCACCAAGTCATCTGCAAAAAACAAATGTGACAAGGGTGGTCCCCCTTTCCCGAGCTGAATAGGTCGCCAAATGCCATCCTTCACCGCTTTGTCTATACCATGAGCTAATCGCTCCATGCAAAGCGTGAAAATATAGGGCGACAGCGGGTCCCCTTGTCTAACTCCACGAGAAGGGTTAAAATGTTCCGTTAACTCCCCATTCCAAGAAATAATGGAACTACTATTCCACCAACAAGAGATGAGGATATGACAAAGATTAGAACCAAACCTGGCATCTAGCAGAGAGTCAATAATAAAATCCCAACGTAGCCTGTCATACGCTTTTTCTAGATCAATTTTAATCATCATCCATCCTTTCCTCCCTTTTTTCATACGCATTGAATGAGCTACCTCCTGCACTATAAAAATATTATCTGTAATCTGTCTACCAGGAATAAAGCTGTTAGTGTAAGCCCTAGCCCTAATACATTGTAACGAAACACTTGAAATTAATAAAATGAGGCATTTGTTTTATCCTTTGTATTCCTGTGCATATCAATTGATAAAACTATCCAAGAGTGTTGTTTCGGTTTAAGTTATCATGTGTGAGGCACATGGATTGTAAGACCTTGAAACAAATGAGACATCATTCTAAATATCCCTAGTCAGTCATTGTTATGGGAATAACAAATGAATTAAGACTAGTATGCTCTCTCTGATCTTATGAGTTCTGTCTTACGGATCATTAGGACAAGAGTGTCAATCAGAGATCATAGATACATGTTAAAGAACATGGTATCTGGATTCGATCCGCTCATGAGAACACTACATGGTACAAGTCATAAGTGTTTCTCATATGCAAGTTTTGTATCGGAGTTCTTAGACCTGAAATCTCTACGAAACTCTTTATGAATTACTGTGTACTTTGACATACACCTAACGTGCTCGTAACACAGTGACAAGTACGGGTATGATTGGGTATGCACTGATTCATGTTAGAGAGCATGAGAGAAGTGAAGGGATTACCCCTCTCGATAATAGAAAAAATATCACCGGCCACTTGATCAGTGAACTGAGAAGTGTATGGCCATACCGAGATGAAATAATGAGTAATCATTATTTATCTGAGAGTTCAGTGTCACTGGAATATCAAGAAAGGAATTAATATATATAAGGATGACTAGTTCCATGCCTTATATTAATTCTGATATTTATGGGTAAGGGACTATGCGAAATTGCATTAGGTCACCAAATGCCGTATGCATTTTCATTTAATTTGGAATGCTATAATATCTTGCTAGAGAATATATATAGCCTTTGAATTAATTTATTAATTCATTGCCAACATTAAATGGACCTATAGGATCGCACACAAAGCATTGGGCTTAAAATGTTTAAATTAAGTATTGAGCATTAATTTGGGCTTTTAATTAAAGTCAAATTAATGTATGTAATGGGTTATAATATTGCTATTGGGCTTTGGTCCATGAGAGAGAAAAAAATTCAGCCCACAAGGTTTAATTTCAATTAATTAATTATCTTGTGTTAATTAAGTTAATTGAGTATTAAAGCCTAAAGGAATTTAAATTAAATCAAATCACTTAAATATATAATGAAGTGGCCGAAATTCCAAGATGGAATTCAAGGAATTTCGGCACATGTAATTAAGTTATATTAAGTGATTTTATTTAATTAAATGTCTTATGTTTTATTTCAAATTTGAATTTAAATTCAAAGGAGTTTAATTCAAAATATATTACTTATCTTTAGGAAGTGATAGAGTTTGAATTAATCATCTTAGGATGGTTGAATTCAGATCAAAGACTTGCCAAAGGATAAGCATATATATTAAAAGAAATAAAACCCTAAACCAAATTTTTTTGGGGCATGAATAGTAACTCGTGAATAGTAACTCGTGAATAGTGACTCTCTCTCTCTTAATTCTTTTGGTTCAATTTTTCACAAGGAGAAAGGATTGTTCCTCATTATCTTGTGTTATTGAGCAGTAATAGCAATATAAAGAAGTACAAAATCAAGTTTTGTAGCTTCAAACTATAACCATTACACAATACCGAAAAAGAGATCTAGCAATCTCGTTTTTAAGCCGACGGTGTAATTGTGTGTGTGAGAATAGAGGGAGTGGCGCAAAAGGCTATTCCTTGGCATTGGTGATCGAGATCTAAGGCGGACAAAGCCATCTTAGTTGCTGGTCATCATCGGAATA
The DNA here is from genome assembly GCA_037975025.1 of Excoecaria agallocha. Classification (NCBI taxonomy): domain Eukaryota; kingdom Viridiplantae; phylum Streptophyta; class Magnoliopsida; order Malpighiales; family Euphorbiaceae; genus Excoecaria; species Excoecaria agallocha. Next base: position 55,289,766 of record CM075808.1, read on the forward strand.
AAAGTTTTAAAAGGCATCAAAAGTTGTAAGTTCGATAACCCTAAAATTGCATGTTTCGATTCTATCTTTGGATATGTATGGTATGTATGATAAAATTTTTTGTTTTTCCGCTGTGCTATCATGATTATCATACCATGTCATATTCCATCAAAAGCTGGCCTGATGCTCTCCCACCAGAGTGTTCAAACATGGTTTAATCCTGTTTGTGATGACCTTCATCAGAATTTTATAAACCACAGGGAGCAAGCTAATAGGGCGGAAATGACTAATTTTCTTTGGGTTACTAACTTTGGGGATCAAGCATATAATTGTTGTACACAAGAAAGAACCCACACATTCTCCCTTTAGAGATTTATCCACAAAGGCAAAAAGAGAGTTTTGAACTATATCCCAATACTTTTGAAAGAAAAGAGGATTCAAACCATCTATTCCCGGATCTTTCAAAGGTTTCATACTGAAGAGAGCCTCACGAACTTCCTCCAACAAAAGAGGCTTTGTAATATTATCTTTCAATAAATTAGATAGATTAGGAAACTGACCTCTAATCGGAAAGATAGGGGCAAAGGCATCTTCTTCCTCATAGAGATGACTATAAAATTCCACTACATGATTCTTAAGAACATATTGGTCAAAGCTCCACTCACCATTGTCCAAACGCAGTCCCTGCACATATTTCTTTTGTCTCTTCAGTTTTACTTTCTTATGAAAAAAGGCAGTATTTCTATCACCCGCTAATATCCAGTCCACTTTAGCACACTGCATCTAATATAATTCTTCTTGAAATAGAACTTATTGCAGCTCCATTCTTAACTCTTGTTCTTTCCCCCTCAAAAACTTAGAATCCCTCTCCTCAAGGAAACATTCAATACCAGCCAGCCGCGAAAGTATTTTCTTCTTTCGGTACTCAATAGAACCAAAAGTGTTTCTACCCCACTCCACTGCAGAGGGAACAAACTGACTAAGCAAATCAATTATATTATCCCCACCCCTCAAGTTTGCCTCGACAAAACCTCTGAAATCCTTATGCGCGATCCATGCAGCATCAAATCTAGGCAGCCTTATACCTGTAGCATCCCTATTATTCCACACAGACAGAAGGACTGGCCTATGATCAGAATGAGTCTTGGGGATATGAGTAACCTTAAATCTCGAAAAATAATCACTCCAACGAGTATTACATAATGCCCGATCCAATCTCTCCATTACCAAGCCACGACGCCAAGTGAATTTAGGGCCATTGAAAACCATATCCATCAAACCATTTTCATTTACAAAATTCAAAAATAATGGGCAGGGTTTGCTACCATATGAAGAACCACCCCTCTTTTCATGAGAAAACAAAAACGAGTTGAAGTCCCCTATCAACACCCAAGGGGAATTTATTTTAGTAGCCAAAGCTCTTAGCTCATCCCAAAGTTTCTTCCTCCTCTGAACCGCAGGATCACCATAAACTGCTGATAAAAGGAATTCCTGTTGCTGATGATAAGATAGTTTAATATGAACAAATTGATAATTATAACTCATAACACCAACATCAAACTTATGGGACCATATAATCCAAATACCACCTGCCAGCCCCACTGCTTCCACCCGAAAAGAACCCGCAAAATCGAGTCTCTTAATCACTTTATCTGCTTGAACTCCACTAATCTTAGTTTCCAAAAGAATTAGAATAGAAACATTAAATGATTTAACTAAATTGCGACAGTGAAGCAGAAAATCCTTCGAACCCGCTCCCTAACAATTCCAAGACAGAATATTAATTCCCATAATAAAAATAAATAAAAATACGGGAACCTCCACCGAGCCAAGCCAAGCATCAAATATTGTCACCAGCATTTCCTGCATCCATGGGGACCATCCCATTAACAACCAAGCTTGACGATTCCACGTGTACATTAGCCTTGCTAGCCAATGTATCTGTTATTAAGCTCAGATCTTCATGTATCCTTGAGGCTAACCCACTACCATTTCGTTTGTTTTTTGCAAGGTTGGTAGCTCGAATATTACTCAATTTCCCTTTATCAGGAGGTCTACTATTCATACGACCAAGGCCCTTAATTTTAACTCCAGTTTGCTTCACTCTTTCATGGATAGAGCTCTCTGATGCTGTTCGAGGATATCCTGGGTGATTCACAAGAATAGCTATATGTGCATCAGCATTTAGCACGCCAAAAACCCTATTTTTACCAGTATACCGCTTGCTTATTTCCTCCACCCCATCGCTGATCTTGTTGTTGACGACCGTCCCCTCCCTTTCAGCAGACCTCATGGTATCTATATTCTCTCGCCTAGGTGACTTAGACCTACCCTTCTCTTTTATAACAGTATTAACATTGCTACCCGTAGTAGTAAATGCATCTAACTGTCCTTCCATACCCGTGCTTTTGCCAAACAATACGTTATCATGTACAGCCAACCCGCCTTTTGCTGCTAGTTTCCTTGGCGCCTCACTAACTTCAGTCTCAGCACTCATTTTTTCCATCGAAGAGTTCAGTTCCTGTTTGGAATTAATATCTCTCTGCCCCTGTTTCGACATACTATCATCCTCATGACTATTATCCTTATCTATCAGTTCACTCAAGGAAGCAAATCTCGATCCTGTACCAGAATTAGTTTTCGCTCCATACCTTCCAGCCAAATTGCTATGAGGACCAGCCCCGTTCTTGCCTCTTCTCTGTACCACCATCCACGGTCTAAAGTTGGATTCTTCATGCTCACCTCTCATCGTACCATCCTTCATATTAGCTGCACCCGAAGAATCGGCTTTCGCCATGTCTTGATCCACTCTAACGACATTCTCAAAGCAACCTTGTGGACAGTTCTCTTTCAAATGACCATATTTCCCATACTGAAAGCAAATCTTGTATAACCCTTCATACTCCACCTTAATAATTTTATCTTTAATCTGAATTTGCGACACTAAAGGCTTTGTCAGATCTATCTCCACAACAATCCTTGCAACCTTTGCACGTTTCTGATCAGATGTGTTATAATCCATCTTGATCATCCTTTCTAGGCAAGCTCCAATCTGTCTTAACACCCGTTTATGATAGTAATGAAGAGGACAACCTGAAAACCGAACCCAGGCAACCACTGATGTCGCATTGTCATTGTCTATCGAGAAACTTGGGTGCGATTGTTGAATCGTAAGGTAGTGTCCCGTTATGATCCAAGGACCGCCCACCAAAGTATTCATATAGTCTTCTGTCTGATCAAAGTGGATTAAGTAATAGCTATTATCACGATCCACAACCTTATACTGACCCTTAGGAGCCCACAGAGTATCTATCCGATTGCACAAAACTTTGTAGGAAAGAGATCTCCCAAGCAGCCGAACTACCACTGATTTCCTCCAAGGCTTAGCTAAAAGGTTCTCTAGTTGATCTGAGACATCCAGCTTCAGCATCCCCTCATGAACGAAAACGGACACTTTTTTGTCAATAATACCTCATCCTTCAGACTCATCATAGTCCTTTAGTAACTCGTTCTCATAAAAAATGCTATTCGATTCCCCTTCTCCATTCTCCTCAAGGTGGACCGGTATCAGCTCCCCATATCTCTCCTTGGCCTTGCGGATCAACACATCACGAAAAGAACTCACATAAGGTTTCGGGACAGTATTCGGGCCCCTCTCACTTTCTTCCTTTTCCATCGCTTTTGAGTCTTCCTTGTGTTTCTTCCAAACTCTGTCATCCGACGGGGTTGGTGGCGGCGCCTTCTCCACAGCCAGACGAACCTCACAGTCGGCTAGGGCAGCAGCGGACATGTGTGCTCCACAAGGATTCTACTTAATACTATTCTTGTCTAGTTCTTTAAACCACTAATGTTCTACTCAATTTTCCTTCTCGTAACATATTTTCACTTTCTAAAGTTAAGGAAAGATAAAAAATTAATAGAAGTATTTACAACTCAAAATCCAAATTTTGCATTTAAATAAATAAATAAATAAATAAATTATTTTCTTTAATTTTCTCTATTTACCACATTATTCAAGATCAAATTCTAACAAATTAAAATCAAAATTTTTAAAAATTAATATTTCTATGATAAATCATGATTAAAGATTCCAATAGCTATAATAAATAATTTTAAATGTCCAAAATGCAATTACATGGTGATATCATACGTATTATGAATTATGAAAATAAGGACTTGTTGATGATCAACCTTTATTTTAATATTAGTTTCTTATAAGCCAACAGAGATAGACATTTAACGGTTGATGCTACTAATTATAAAAACGGATAGCTCAACTAAAAATTTATTTTCTATTATAATTACTAATTATTAATTAATTAATTGACAACAAAAATGAGATTAACATTGAATAATAAAGCATGGCTACCAATATTCTTAACTAGAGTTCCTTGTTTTTTGTCCAATTATCAACCATGGTTTAAGCTAACGTATGTAAAAACAGTACGATAGTCAAATCTCTCTTATATATATACCTAATTATATATATGCAATTTTGCTAGATAACTATCAATGGACAATTCAACGTAACCAATGGAAAATAAATGCTTTATAGAATTTTAACATATTTCTTTATATAAACATGTATCCTATAGCATTCATTCACAAATACATAGCATGTACTGTGATGTGTGCCGGAGCTGCCCTTCGCTTTTGGGTTCTCTCTCAAAGGCCCGCTTTTAGGATCCAAAACCGGACGATGCTTGCTTTGAATCATAAACAGAACGTTTTGCAATAAAAAGGATTAAGCTTGAATCATTGCTAATGGTCAATACATGAAAAAGTCTACTAGTAGGCTTAAAGAGGCAGGTGTTATGGAGTCGTCACTCAACAAAATGTTGGGAATTGATTCTCGATCTTATTTTGATGTCTAAGTAGAGATCGGTATTTGAGATATCTCTCTTATTAGGGACGGCTAAAAGGAGCGAGGGACAGCCACAAAAGAAGCGAGGGATGGGATGGAGAGACAGGCTGAGGATGTCCCATTCATTGAATGATAGATGGCCATCCATCAATTTATCTTCCTGTCCGTCACCTCTGGACAGAACTAGAAAATGCAGAAAAATCATGTAAAAAATATTCCTAGCCCTAAACATGCATTTATATAATATAAATCATACCAAAATATATTATAACAATAAATTATACATAAAATTCATAAAAGGCACATATTTACAGGATTAAGAGAGCAAAATTGAAGCTTTACATATACAACAATGGAAGAAATCAACATCAAAATATTCCTTTCTCATGCCTAGCAGCCCTAAAACACCTCACATCTCATTTAAACATACATATCAGTCAATTATAATAATTAAAACATTTTAACAAGCATTAAAGAGTCCAATGATCATGCTGTAATGCTTCATCAATTGTTGATATCATGAATATTACTTTTCGATATGAATAGTGCCTCCCGAGGTGTACCGAGCCTAGAAAAATTTTGCTTCACCATTGGAAAAAACTATTTATGATGAGACTGGAGGTATAATTTGGACTGAAATTGAGGTCATATAGGCCTCAAAAAATGGAAAATAAAATAAATAATGGGATCGATAGAGTTGACCGAAAATTTTGACTAGCTTGAAAATATTTCACAAATTTCATAAAATTATTCTGATTGTACCAAGTCACTAGAAATTATATATATGAATTTTTGGAAGGGTAAAATGAATTTTTTGAAAACTTTGAAAATTCAGATTTTGGATTGGTAAAATACTCATTCGGATTAAATATTATATTGAAAAGATTTCGGATTGATCCGAAATTTTAAACATAGCCTAATTAACATTTTTAAAAATTTTTGGTCTAATTTTTATTAAAAATTAAAAATTAAAAGTATTTTGGCCAATTAAATGTTGACAAATAGCATTTTAACCTCTTAAGACTTTAACTAATTCTTTTGTCTTTAAGTGGGTGAGCCATAGTAAATATAAAAATTAGACTTCTATTGTTGAATTGGTCAATTCTTCTTCTCCTTACTGTTGTGGCCTTCTCTTCTTATTCTTTTTCTGCTTCTGCTTCTTCGTTCTTTTTCTTTAATTTACATGCTTTAATCTTTAGGATCTCTATCCCTAATTTCATCTTATTATCACAAATTGCTTCTTCTTCATCTTTGGTTGCCTATAGTGGTGAAAAAAGCTGAAAATAACCCATTTCATCAAGTGGGTATTTTGAAATTTTTCTTAATAATTTTTTTAATTAAGTGTTGATTTTAAGTTGGTATGAATTATATGGACTAAATTTGACTTAATTCATGGTGAATTTTGGACATGAAAAGTTTTTCAATAGAGAATCAAGGTGAGAGAAGCCACCCTAATGATAATTTTGAGTGATTTGGAGTGTAGGTGAACAACTCAAAACTCTTTAATTTCACATATATGTTGTATATATAGTTAGAAAAGTTTAGGTTAATTATGGATTAAATTGAAACTGAGCTTAGAATTGAGAAATTGGAGGTTGAATTAATTGAATTATGGGATTTAATTAAAATTTAGATATGCCTACTTTAGGAAAAAAATTCAGCCACCGTTGAAAAATTAGGGACCAAAATGAAATTTTGTGGTCTAAATTGAAATAATTGAAAAATATGTGGTTATATAACCATTGTGTGTTTTGGGATTTTTGATGTAAATGATGCTTAAATTTAAATTAATGTTAGAAAAATAAAATTGAATATTAAAGAATTGAATTGTCATGAAAAATTATATGAATGAATAAATAAAAGTGTGAAATTAGTTTAAAATCCTATTATGGCACTTAGAGAAAAGTTGTTAAATGTGAACTATAATTCAAATAAATGATAAATTAGTAAAATTAGATAATAGATAATAGAATATTTGATGTCAAATGTATGAAAATATAATTAGGGATCGCATATTAGTTGTTTAACCTTTTATGTCCTTAAAGGATAAATTAAATAATGATAGTTTAAATTCAAATTAATGATAGATTAATGTAATAGAGAGGAAAATTATAAGATATGTGATGTTAAATTCATAAGAATGTGATTAGAAAGATTAGTTATGGAACCTATTATGTAAGAACATGAAATTAAGGTTAAATAAGGAATTACATTAATTAAAAGTTAGATTCATGTTTAATATGAATGAAAAATATGATAGAAATGTATTTGATGAATTAAACAAATCTATATATACATGACCTAATGACGGCTGAACAATAAAGTATAGGAATAAGAAAGAATAAATGATGGAAAAAATTAAGAGACATTGATAAATTAATGAAATAACATGAATTGAATAATAATTGGTGAAGAAAACAACCAAGAAGAAATGGAAGTTTAAGTGGCCGAATGATAATCTAAGGGTTGTCAAGTGATATTTTGATGAGTAATTGAATATTCAATATAAAAAGAGCACTATGAGGATAAACAAACCTAGTATGGTTGATTAGAACATTAATTTAATTTTGGACATAAAGATGATTAAATGGACATTATGGTGGTCACTTATGTTATTAAATGGTTAATAGTATAATTTAAATATGTATTACTATATAAAAGCTTGAAATAACCATGGGAATATGTGAGGTATGATAATATGTGAGAAACAATGATGTATGCATATGTTTATTACTTGGTTGAATGGCATAAATGGTTAAAATGGCATGATTCTATCAAGTTTGAATGATATTGTTCATGTTTTTTATGCATACGTGTATGATGAGAATGAAAAAATGAGATATAAGAAAATAAGATTTGTGACATAATGTGAATGGCATGAAAAGTTATGTGAAAATATGACATAAAGTGAACAAAAACATTTGCCCTTAGTGTACAATGGGTAATCAGAATTATAGAATGTAATAGTTAGCCATATGGATATATACCGCGGTAGTACCATGAGATATACAAATGCACATTGGATTGATAATTGTGGCATTGGCCATATCAAATGGTCAGCTCAACACATTTTGCAGGTGTTGGTCACTTCAAGTGGTCATCTCCACTCATTTTAGAGTAGCATGATCACGTCAAGTGGTCACTCCAGTTTATTTGCATCATTGTAGTCCTTATCTTGCATATCCAATTCGAGAATTTCCACTAGGCACTATTAAGGGTAAAAATATAATTATGCCAAAAAATAAGGACTAAACGATAAATTATGCATAAAAGATATCAAATATGTGATAAAATAGTGAATAATGTGAAAAATATAATTAGTTGGTTAAAAAGGGGTAAAAATGTAACTATACGAGAAAATAGAGGTAAAATTGTAAATTTGCACTAAAAATGTGGTTAAGAGAGTTAAAATGACCAAATAGGTGAAAAGAGATAAAAACATAATCAAGAAAAGTTTCAGGGACCACACGGTAAATTGCTACCATGTAGGAAAAATATGAAGACTAAAATGTAAATTTGGGACTAAAGTAGAATAAAGACCAAAAGAGAGTAAAATTAGTGAAAAATAATCAAATATCTGTTAAAAAGAAAGGATAAGGACCAAATTTTAATTTTCACCCTAATCAAGGAATAAGAGAGAAAAATACATAAACAAGTAGTAATAAGGATTATATAGTAATTTTGACAAGTTAAAAGAGAAATTATGAGATAAAATATAATATTAAGGATAAAAAAATGGAAATATAAAAAATAAAATTAGTAGGGACCAAATGATAATTTATCATTACTTGAGAGAGTTGTTAAAGAATAAAACATAATATGAGAAGTTTAAATGAGATACAGGATATAAATAAAAATAAAAAGAATAAAATTTGATATTAAGACTAAAGAATTATATGATGAAATAAAATTAGGTACTAAAATGTAATTGTTATTTAAAAGTGAAAAGTAAATAAATAAAAGTAAAAAATAATAATAAAAAATTAAAGGGAAATTAGAAGATTAAAAATATGATTTGAATTATTAAGGAGAGAAATGTGCGAAGAATTGAATTAATAAAGGCTAAAATATAGTTTGCTATCATGTGGAGTCATTACAAAGAATTAAAATACCAAGTAGTAAGAAAAGATAAAATAAAAGATGAAGAAAAGTAATCATATAATTAATGATATAACATAGTCAATATTGTAAACAAATAAAGGTGAATAATTGAAGTATAAATAAAGTACAAAATAAGAATTAACATGTAATTAAGAAAAACAAAGAGCAATAATTGAGAGATGGATTGCAGACGCATGTATATTTTACATAGATAAAGAAAAGAGAAATAATGAGAGAAATGAATTGCAGATGAGTTGCGTAGAAATTTTACAAGTGGCTTAAAAGGATTAAGAACCAAGGTTCATAATTTAGGTAAATGAATATGCGACTTAATTTAATAGCACAAGGAAGCACAAATAAGTTTGTGGATAAAGGCATAAAAGAAAAACATAAGTTGAGATAAAATCATGAAAACTTAAGACGGAAGTTGAAAGTTGTGAATTCATTATGTACAAGTATTAAACCCAAAGCCAGAGATTTGATGTGCATATAATAAGTATAACTGCTGAATCAAGGAAAAACAAATAACAAATTAAGGACAAAATGACAAACGAGAAATAATGATAGGTCGAAAATTAAGATAGAGACCTAATTGTACAATTGTGACAAAAAAAAGATTTAAGAAATGAAAATTTGAAGCAAATATTAAAATACAGATTTGAGACTGAATGAAAAATTTTAGTAAAAGTCAAAGTATAAGGCGATGAACTAGATTATTGATCTTTGAAATGAAAATACAGAATTTGAATTGATCAGTCCGAGGGAAAAAAAAGGAAAATTGGGAGAGAAATATTATAAACAATTTGAGATAAAACAATAATGGTTAACTATAAATCAGAGGAGATAGATGTAAAGTAACTATGTTATAAAGATGTCTAGAAGATAAATGTCTAATGAGATTCTACTTCATCCATCCTAAGCCTAGAATGATTAAGAATTGATGGTTTCCTATTGTAATCTCTTAAAAAATCCACATTCATATTTTGGAATCTTGCTACCCCAGAAGGACCAACATAAGTTCTTGCCAGTTCCTAAGTGGGAAGTATATTTAAAGGTTTCTAAAATAAACAAATTCTTCAAAGAAAAAGATGAACAAGAAAAAGAGCTGAAGCTGACTTACCCAGAAATTTTAAAGAATGCAAGAAGAATCAGAGATGTTAAAGTAACCTTAAAAAGAAAAAAAATGCAAGGAGTCAATTTGAAAGCAAAATGATTCCGAAAATGCGAAGAAGTAAAAAGAAGAAATAAGAAGAAGGCACCTATTTGTAGATGGAATTTGAATTTTGAATTTCAAGATGCCTTCCAAAAAAACTTTGACACGTGGTAAAACATTTATAACACCATGTGAAATCCGAAGTGACTCCTACTTTGAAAAGAAGCATCATTTAATGTAAATAATTGTTGCCAGTTGGCTCGAAATGGGAAGAGATAAGTATAATCCTTTTAGATTCAGAAGCACATATCCCACTATCCAATCATGTTTCATTCCGATCAGCACTTGCAGTAAGAGGAGGCGTGTACGGGACAAATGATAATACATAATTTATTATCATTTGTTGGCCATTTATTTAAAGAGTCTTCGAATTGAGTGACTTAAGTGGAGGTATTAATGTAAATGTGTATTTTAGATATTTTTTGAACAAAATTAACCTTTTTAAAAGTAGAGTATTTGAAGTCATTTTAAATAACCTTAAGCCATCTTTATTTTAAGCTATATTGGACTCATAAAAAGGTCATCAAATTATTAAAGTATATTAAAACTATAAATTTTCTCATTACAAACTGTTATATCTAATAAGAAAGGAAGCAAATAATCTGATTCAATATCTACATTACGTTCTTCAAAAAAAATATCTATATTACATAATAAACAAGAATTTCGAAAATAATATTAGAATGCAACATTGAAAGTGAATACAATTTGTTAAATTCGGAAAAGTTAATATTATACTTTATACAATTTATTAAGTTTGAACAAAAGAGATGTAGCATACTGTATACACTTATTAATTAATAAATTGTATATTGTATGCACTTATGTAATGTATACAGGATATTAATTACTGTATAAATTGTACACACTTAATAATTAATAAACCTTCTTATTAATTAATATGTATTATACTGTATACACTTACTAATTTATAAATCTTCATATATGTTTATTACACCTAAAAAGATATTAAAGTCAATAATGTCATAAATAATTGATATATTATTCTAATTAAAAAAGTTGTAACGAAATCTGAATAAATATTTAGAATATTTAAATTAAAAAAATATAAAAATGAATCCTTTTATAGTTCAATTTTGAATGAAAAATAAATCTTGAAATATTTGATTTAGTTGCCTTGTTATGACCAATTATTAGAAATAGTTAACCAAATCTTATTTCCTATTCTCTATCTTTAGTATAAAAGCAAAGTAAATACTTTGTATTCAATTTCTTCAAAGTGAATACATTTGACTCAAAAAAATTGAATTAACTAAATTCTACTTTCACTATATCCGCTTGCATCGATAAAAAATGTAAACGATAAATCGAAGTTGTAGAATTTTACCCAACCGAACCAAAATTCCAAGATAAAATAACGAAGACCTAACGAAAATTTGAGGGCAATTCGGTTCGGTTTAGCATAAAATCGAAATTTAAAAATTATGAAATCCTAAATTGACGTCGTTAAACAAATATAATATACAAAACGACGTGGTTGCTTTCGGTTTATTTCGCTTTTTATCCTTACCAGGATAACTTAAGGGATTGTCGGAACAGGGAAAAAAATAATACAAAACAATTAAAAAAAATAAACTCTGAAGAAAGTGAATATAGTGTATCCAATGTGGTTAGTATATAATAATCAATTAGTTTAAATTGAATTCATTAAATTTAGTTTGAACAGAAACAATACACACAATGTTTTTTTTTTGTTAAACAATACAATACACACTATTTTGTCGTGCAATTGAGTTTAGAGGGATGGGTAATTTTCTTGGGTTTCTCAACTTATTTTTTGCATAGTCAAAACTTTTTAGGTGCTACTGCCCTAAAGTCCTGCAAATGTTGCTAGTGTGAAGAACATAGGGTGGATAAAGTTACTTATACATTAGGCGCCATTGATAAATTTGCAAATGAACATCACATCAAATTGTAATTTATGATTTTTCCCTCCAATACTAACGTAAACCATTAATCTCCTCCTTGAACAAAAATCTAGAATCTATCGATCATCTCCATGGCTGAGCATCCTGCATCATCATATGAAGGAAATCATAATTTATTTGGTGAGTTATTTAGAATGGATGAAGATGATAGTTTGTTAAACGATGATAGTGAATTAGATGGGAAAATTCAGGCAGCGGACAGCGGCACTGAAAGTAAGAATCATTTTGAGTACTCTGTTGAGGAGGTCCTAGTACGGGAATGTATTTTTTAAATATAGATAATTTATTTAAATTTTACAAAGAGTTTTCGAGGCTGAAAGGTTTTAGTATTTTTAAGAAATTAGCGGCGAAGTGTAACGGAGAGTATCACAAATATGTAACCCTTAGTTGTGACAAGGGAAGAAAACCTCAAGCTCGGGGCTTGTCTAAAAAAGCTCAATTGTCCTGCAAAAGTGAATACTATTTTAAGGGATAACGGAATGTAGGAGGTTTCATTGGTCGTTTCAACACACAATCATAAATTGTTTTCGGACATGTCAATGTTGATGAGTGCCCATAGGGTTGTAAAGAATAACATCAGGAGGAGGCTTGAGATGTAAGATTTTGTTGGAATAAGGCCATCAAAGAGTATTAGGCTGGTTCAATATGAAGCTGGCGGCCCAGATAAGATGAGTTGTTTAACAAAGGATTGCCGAAACTACATTGATCGTATAAGGAGGTTACTATGGGGTGAGGGTGATGCAGATTCCATGGAAAAACTCTTTGCAACGATGCAAGTCAATGATCTGAAATTTTTCTAATCAATTGATTTGGATGAGGAATTCAGACAGGCCAATCTCTAGTGGGTGCATCCTAGATGTAAAGCAGCGTACAGGGATTTTCACGATGTAATTAGCTTTGACACAACATACTTGGTCAACATGTACAAGCTTCCTTTTGCAACTGTAGTCGGTCTCAACCACCATGGCCAATCAATTCTACTGAGATGCGGACACATTCAAGTAGTTGTTCAAGACGTGGCTATATGCGATGGGTGATATTCATCCCGGTTGCATATTGACAGACTAATGTGAAGGAATTAGAAAGGCAATTAGGGAAGTTATGCCTAATACCAGACACAGATTTTGTATATGGCATATCCTTGCCAAACTGCCTGAGAAGTTTAAACACATTGTAGAATTCAGTAATGCTCGAAATGATTTCAAGGGTCTGGTTTATGATAGCTTAACATCAGTGTTTTTCGAGGAAAATTGGCAAGTTTTCTTAACAAAATACGACCTCGAATGTAACAAATGGCTGATGATGCTGTACGAGGAAAGGGAGTTTTAGGTTTCTATGTATCTCAAGGATTTATTTTGGGTAGGTATGTAATGCCTAAATGCATGGAATTTATTAATTCATTTATGTATTTTTAATTATGTCCTTGTATGCATGTTTAATAGCTCGCATTGGTGGTTTTTTAGGTATGCTATCTACCCAACGAAGTGAAAGTATGCATGCATACTTCGATGGGTTCATACGACCTACGAGCATGCTTAAACAGTTTGTTGAATAGTACGAGCTTGCCATCCGGGACAAGATAGATAAGGAGTATTTGGAAGAGTATAAATCAAAAAATAAAGTCTCTAAGTGCCATTTTCATTTTGAATGGGAGAAGTAATTCCAGCAAGTCTTCACTCATGAGATGTTTCACAAAGTTCAAAATCAAATTAAGAGAATGGTGTACTGCCACATCATTGACACTCCAGATCGTACAATGCATAATCTGAATGATGTTTCCGAATCGAAAATGTTTAAAATCCAAGAGAGATGCCTCACCAATAATTGGTACTATAGGCATTTTGTGTACGACGTTGAATACATCGAAGATGGATAACACTTTTCGTGCATGTGCAATAGCTTCCAATTAAGCGGCATTATATGCTGCCACATCATGAAAATATTGGATTACAAGTCCATCAACCATGTTAATGAAAGGTACTTGCTTGCCAGATGGAGAAAACATACAAAGGGCACATATGTGTATTTTCCCTTACAGTTGGTACCCCGTCACTTTCTACCCAGCATTAAAAGTTCAAAGAAATTGAGGAAATATTCCATGAAGCGGCTAATTAGGCATTGCAACGCAACAAACATGAGATGTTTCTACATCACCTAAGGCAGCTGAGAGTGAAAATGTCCGATGAAGTTTTTCCACAAACAGCTCCAGAGTTTAGCCCCAATCACAATGACGTAGGTGTTGACAACAACAACAACTTCAATGATGGCAGCCATATACATGTCCTGGATCCTCCTATAACAAGAACTCGAGGGCGGCTAAGGACAAATCGATTAAGATCTGTGGGCCAAACTATCCAACGACCAAGGGCTACAAGGAACCCATATCAAAGTACCTAACCTAGTGGACGTAACCTGAACACCAATGCATCGCCTCTTGCCCAGGTAGCTTCGAACACACCGTTCAGGTCGCATTTCACTCTGACCTCTAACTCAACATAGGCAAATAATGTCCGTCAAGATTTAGACTGCAGTGGTTGGTTAACTCTATGATGACATCTGCGGTCATTGCCAAATACCCTTGGACGATAAGGTAAAGTAAATAATGTAACAGTTTGATGGGATATATCATTGGAAAATCGATTCCTGATAGTATACAATGTATTATGTTAATATATAATAAATTTGATATATTTACCAATGCATTCATCGAATACAACGTGTTCAATTTCAACAAAATAAAAATATTGTGTATTCAGTCTGCCAAATAACTGTATTAGTTTGGGTTAAATATTAGATTTTTTATAATCTTTATTTTTTTATTTAAATTTTGCAAAATCTTTTCATTAATATGTTTGGGAAAAAATTAATATAATGTGGTTACCTGCAATCTAAATATATTGTATTAATATATTCCATTAATTGACTAGAATATCGACAGATATCCCATCAGGTATATAAACGTGTTTACATCTACAAGTGTTTTTAATTTTGTTGTCAGGGAATAAAATGTATTCTTAAATTCAAATCGAATACAGTTGAGAAAATATTTTCATCATCAATTGATCATAATCAGTTCTTAACTTAATGTATACAAAGTAATACGTGAGTATATAATAAATTGGTTATATTTGCTAATGCAGTGATCTCTTGCAATGTGTTCAACTTCAATATGCATTCGTTTGCCAAATAAAACAAAAAAAATGCATCCATTTGAGTCATATTTTATAATTTTTAATATATTTAATAATTTAATTTTTTAAAAAATTTTTCTATAACTTTTCTTGAATATTTTAGGTAAAATTTTGCAAAGTGAATATATTATATTAATATTCGAAACTTAATATAATAGAATGTATAAACTTATACCATAATAAATAGACTGGATTTATCCGATCTTTTTCATTTAATAGGAGGTGGTTGGATTGCGTCTTAAATACAATTAAATTTTGTGTGGATAAGTGAAGGGTCCATTGAGAAGCCATATTTTAACACTTAACCCTAGAGTTTGTTGAATTTTTATGCAATAGTGTAAATTTTTGGAGGAAAAAAATATATCGGTGACTGTTATCTCACTGAACAATTGACAAAAGATCCGTAAATGGCAAGTTCATCTAGCTCATACTCACCACTTGCTGCTGATTATCGGGTAACAAAAATGAGTATCGTTGTTTGTATTCCTCACGGGTTCTCTCCTTGATTATTGTAAGAGTTATTTTCATATCAATGGTTAATATAATATCGTAATGATTTGTTTGGATGATTACAAATGCACAGTCCCCAAAAGTGATTAAAGTGACCTCCGATGAGAGCAATATGGAACCACTATATAATGATTTGGGATCACCAGATCCGAAGTTAAATCATATTCTGAATCATGACTTCATCACTGGTATGTCGGTTGAATAGGTAGTAATATTTGTACATTTATTTCGATTTTTTTAATTATTATCATTATTATGCTTGTAACATATTCTTGTTCAATTGCTTTTAGCAGATTCGGACACTGACTTCTCTGACGTGGACAATTACGAGGCCGAGGAAGATGAAGAGCTAAGGGGCTTTACTATAGCAATGGATGATAGTAATTGGATCATGAGAATGGTTAGCAAAAACAATATCAATACAGTGTCCATTTGATATTGCCTGGCTCCGGTTGTTTTAACTTTTATGGTTTCGCTTCGCTTCTGATTGTCATATGCAGACCTTGCCCAAACACATAGTTGTGAGTGTTCTTGGTAGGGAGGAACGTCATGTTAGAGTTAGAAGCCAAACATATGGTTTATGTTACAAGATAAAGCATAAGCCATACTTCAATTGGGGAACTGGTGATATGGACAAGGGCAAACTGGATAGAAATTGGACAAAATTTGTTTTTCAGGAGAAAATTCATAAAGACGATGAGCTAGAATTTCGCGTCTACTACAAGGAGGGGAACTTCCACCACATGAAGGTCTCTTTCAATTTAAATAATTAGTTTATTTCTATGAATGTAATGTGAACAATTTTTTCTCCTCTATCTTTATTACGTTTTATTAATCTTATTTTTTATTATTATTTTTTTTATCATCTCTTTGGATTTGATGCGATTATCTTTAATAGGAAATTTCTTTATCTTATGTATTTCCTTATCTAATGTACCCACTTGTTTTATTAATATGTATTAAGTTTATTCAGTTAATGTCAGCATGCTATATTCATAATCTTGTGTAGTGAATGTAACGTATAATTTAGCTCGAATTGAATGCATTAAATTTAATTGTCTACAACATTATTTATAATGTAATGCACATTGATTAATTACTTATATATAGTAATGTGGTCGTCAAATACTTTATATTCAATATCAACAAATTTTCAAAACTATATTTTCAGTTAAACATATAAAGGAAAAAAACAACCCATTTTGGTCGAAAAAATAAAAAAATATTAACGCTTGCAATTTAGAGATGCATCTCTATTGTGTGCCTCCAAAAAGGCTACTCTACTTTTAGTGATAGCCGTTCCTTTTTTGTTGACTTTACACGGAATTGATGTAGCTTTTCATTGCTATATATTATGTTCTAACTACGACTACAAGTTTTATTTTTACCCCCCATCCATCAACATTATTTTGATAAGCAGGGGTTAATTGAGAGCCATGCCTCGCAGCTCATTCTACAGCCCACACGACCCATATTTCAAAAGATTCCTGAGTCCAAATGCATCAGCGGTAAGTCTCTCGATCTATGCAATTTTATGTTTAAATTACAACCGTTAAATTAAAACATCTTGTTTATTTAAAAACATATTTTTTCCCCTCACAAACTGTACGTGTAAAATATTGTACAGATGTGGTGCATAGAGTATAGACAGATGTAGTTGGTTGGCTATACTCCTTTACTGGGTATGGGTAACTACTTTGTTGCCGGCCTGTATCACTTTCTAGTCTTGTATATTCGCGTGCTAATAAAGAATGATGAAGTTATCGTCGAATACGTTTTTAGACGTCGTTTCTATGGTTGTTACACCTGTGATGTCTATGCATTGTTATTACATAATGGGATTCATTTCATTATTTGATTAGGAATATGGTACTGTGTTATTTCATTTTTTTTCGAATCAACTCAATGTTAGTTGTATCATTATTATCCATATTCATTTTTTAAAACGTTTTATGCGCACGAGTACATAAATGTAGAATGTTATGCCCTTCATGCCTTTAACAATTTAAATTAATTACGAGTGGTTAAATCAATAAATTCGAATATAGTGTATTCAGTTGACCTATAACCTTTGGTGTGATTGCGCATAAATGGAATACATTATAATAAGTTAACTGGCATACACCTTATGCGGTTCTGAAGCTGCAATACGTTTAGTGACATCTATCGATGTATACATATGGTTTCCAATTTATAACATGCGTATGCAAGACCGATTTCACTGTATTCCTAACACTGATAGGCTTTACCGCTTTATCAATAACATTTTCCTCCAATGTTTAAGTACTCCGTCCATTCTTGAATGAATGACGTTTTACGGTTTTTCCCAAAACCAATAACTTATTAAATACTCCATATAAATGACTAGTTTGTCCTTATTTATCTTTCTAAAACTCTATTTCCCACACTAATATTCTCTCTCCTTTATAATTATGTGGATTAATTATAAGTTTTCATTATCCCAATGCAGATTCTGGCGCCATGAACTTGTTTTACTGCCAAAAAAAATTTAACCAAAATTTTTTCCTTAAACAGCAAGCTATTTATGTTTTATCTCTTAAACAGCTAGCTGTTTATGTTTTATCTCTAAAACAACTAGCTGTTTTCATTTTAACAGCTAAATGCTTTTTTTTTTGCCTTAAATAGCTAGATGTTTATGTTTTATCTCTTAAACAACTAGTTGTTTGCAGAAACTCTTCATCTTCTTACTTGAAGATTGCAATTCTTTGATTTCCTTGAATACAATGTTCGTTTAATATGAACAAATTAATTAAGGGGCAAATATGGGATAAACTAAACTAAAATATTATCTAAAATGTAAACATCATTCTTTTAAGAATATATCATCAAACCTAAAACATCATTCATTAAAAACTGGAGGGAGTACTAAACTACACAAGATAATGACAATTGCATCCATTTGAAGAATATTACTTAAAACTGTATACAATGCATGCATCATGCATATTGTAAATAAAATTTTAACTAAATTAACGCATTCAAATTTTTTGCACTATTGGCTTTCTATGAAGTCAAAAAAATGCGATGCATTGTATTTTGATATTTTCTATGGACTTTTTAACCTAACATTTCATTCTAGGGTTAATTCGACTTCAACAAATCTATAAAAAAATTGTAGTACATCTTTAATTTACATTAAAAAATAACACATATCTATTCTATCTCGCTTATTTGGTCGGGGGCTGTATTTTATTGCGATATTTGTTATTTTTTCCTTCTCTTCCTCCAACTATCTATGTGCCCCCCATCGTTACTGTTGATTCGTCTTTCTTGCTTATGCCTTCTGAATAAAAATAGCAAAAGTTCAAGGCACCTTCTATAATTATATGCATCGAAGTTTAATGGAATCGACTTATCTTCTATTAAATACTCAGCAAATGCAGCTACATATGCTCCGCAATCACTGCCAAAAACATTAAGTAATCACAATTTAATTTCTATTTCATTGCTTTTGAAGTAAATGTATTATAAACATGTATCACAAATACCTGTATTTTTATCGAGGGAGATTCTCATAAGACTCAGTGGCAATGGGATGACGTCTAAAAAATTTAGATACATTTGGTATGTCCTTTACTTCGGGCCAAAAATCAATTAGGTCTAAGAACATTGGAATCACAACATTGTATGCTTTCACCGCGATATCTACGCGTATTTTCAGAGTTGGTGAAGGTAGAGAGTCATACACAACAAGTTTTCTTTCCTTCAATATCAGGCTTCCCAAAATCCAGTGGACTCTGTCAACATTGATAGGGAAAAGGATCTCATCAACCTCGACCCATGGACAATTATGCTTTATGTGATTTCCAAGTATATATTCAACCAGCACATGTTCGTATGTTATAAATGATTTGTCCTCAGGGTTTGTGGTTAAACCTTCAATAATAGACTGGACATTTTGATCAAACATGCAGTCTGTTGTGATGAAGGAACCCCATACATTGCCATCGAGCTTGCACTTGTTCCTTAGATAATAAAAAATTATATCCATATGCTACAAAAATTAAAGAAATATTGCATCAAATACGATGTTTGTTTAGAAGTGTATACAGTGTATTATGTTGTTAGGTACAGAGCATTGTCTGCCCTAATCAAAATTGAATTCATTGTGTTCTCTTCGATGAAGTATACATACCTAATCTATCATTTCTTTTCCGAGAGACACCAATGTATACCACCATATTTTTTGTCTAACAATTTCACATGTAAAATCAAAAGCATCGTTTAATTGTCTGTATTGGCTTACATACACCTTACATTTGTCCCTTAAAAAATAAAAAATAAAATAATATATTAAACTATAAAGGTTGTACTTTTTGCAACAACACAAACATAAACAAAACTTATGCAGCAATCGGAAGATACAACAACACAAACACAAAAAAAACTTATGCACCAATCGGAATATCAAGAGTGTACACCAATTTACCTGGCTGTCTTTTTGGTTATGATGCCAGTGTCAACCCAGGCATTGAATTCTTTTAACTTCAATAAATTAGGTTGTTGCTCAATGCTTATATTAAAAGGATAATCATTCCTTTCAGATTTCCCGACGTGTTTGTTTGTTGACATCGACAATTCATCCTTCAAAAATTTGTCACAAACCAATGAAAAAAATTTACTACAAATTAGCTGCATTAACATAGCACTAACTAATCGTATCATTTGCAATGTACTCAACTCTTTTTAAACATTTAGTTGAAAAATGGATCTAAATAATCAACTTACATTTTTTTTTACATTTGCATCTGTTGAATCTCGCTTCTTATGCTGTTGTTCATCAATCTGTATTTCATGTTTTTTCACGGAGTTGATCACCATGGTGTTCATGATCTTTAATAGCAAATTTTTGTTTTGGATGTAGTGATAAAGATGACTGATGTGCATTATCATTAACGCCCAATTTGTTTCTCTCTTTCTACCTCATAAATCTTCATTGCATCCAATATAATACCAATAGTATTATCAAAATCAGAATCAAAATTATTATGGTCTTTTTCACGTTGATCTTGATGTATTTTTCCTTCATGTTCCTCCATAAATAGAACAACATTAGTTAGATGATCTTCCTCAGGTCCTTTTGCTTTTGCTTCTTCCCGATGAATCAACACATCATCCTAATTAGAATTCAGATACCAGTTTTAAATTATGGCATTATTTTATTCCAAGAAATCAAACATTATGTTACGAGCATGAGTAATCAATTACTTGAATCCTGCCTTCCTTAAGTAACAAATAATAAATAAAAAGCTTACATATTTTTTATCCTGTCCCTCATTTAGTAGAACAACATCAGTTTCATGATTACCTCATCTTCTTTTCCCTTTTCTTTTTCACCGTGGAACGACACACCATCCTAATTAGATTAGAAATACGTTGTTAACATTGCAAAGCATTGTTTTATTTATTATTTGAAATCAAACATTACATAATGAGCATGTGTAATCAATCAGTTGAATCCTGTTTCCCTAAAGAACAAATAATAAATAAATAACTTACATTTTTTTATAATTTTATGATGTAATGCTTCCATCCTTATCATCGTGTTGTGGATTCTGTGGATTTGCATTAATAGCTGCCACCAAACTGCTCATTATATCCATCATTTCTAATACACACGATTTTACAGTGGCAGTGTTTTCTTTAATTGCTCCAACATCTATTTTGAATGTTGACAAATCCTTTTTGATTGTGGACATATCCATTTTTATTGTGGATATATCCATTTTTATTATGGATATATCCCTTTCCATTGTGGATATATCCTTCCTCAATTTTAGTTTATTTTTATATAGTACTTGCACCTCTTTCGCCATTTCAAGTTTTGAATCGTCCTGTTTTAAATTTTCATTGCTTCCTCTTTCGTCAGCTGGACCGGTTCTCTGTCTCGTAGGCTCGATAGGATTGGTGATATGTTCGTCCCTATGCTCTTCATATGGGTCTTGAGTCAAGTACATCGGCTCATTTCCTTCATCACCAGCAACCTCCTCGATATGGATATCCATCAAATTAGAATCACCATATCTTCACTGGGGTTGCTGGATAGGGATTGCGATATTCTGTACACCCAACTAAGACAGATGATAAACATAAAAATAATTGTAAGTTAATAATATTACAATACAATACATTAAACAAGTGATAACAAAAAAAGTTGCACCAAATTCACGTGTCAATTTACGACATATCATTCTTCGGTAATAGGATAAACACTATTCGTTTTTTCTCAAATTAACTTGTCGCATGCATTATTCCTATTTTACCACATTCTATAGAGCTTTTCTATGATATAATATAATGAATCCACTATGTGTACCATGATTGCATTGTAGTTAGTTTTTTAAAAATATTGTATACGATTTTTTGCCATAGCATTTACTAAACTATTTGAATAGTAGAATACAGTGTATTTGAATACAGTGCATATGCTGAACATTGCAATCCAAATGTAACGAAAAGTAAATATAAATTTTAAACAAATATTTATTAAAACAAAAAATAAACAAACTATAAATAATTAAACAAAATTCACCTTTCGATGGAAAAGGTAGTTATTGATCATACGAGTATGTGAGTAATTTTTGATTTTCCATCTCAAGATTCTGGGTTTCTTGTCCCCGCAATCCTCTACGAACCTGGCTTTTACTTTATGACAACATTCGAAGAACCAGGTTTTAAAGGCCAGTGAAAAACCTCACAACCTATAGGATGAGGGTATCCCATTACGAAGACTTCCCTTAAGACTTTGGATGGTCATGTTAAATGAGTCCTTGCCCTAAGGATAATCATTGTATAGTCCGTTGTCAACAATTGCAATATCCTCTGGCCTCAACCACCTACTTTTCATTCCTGCCATAATAAAGCTATGAACAAAATAGAGTATTGCCAATTTAAGCCCGTCTTCACCAGACTCCCATTTTCCTTCCATAAAAATAGCTTTAACCATGTCCCTTATCACCTTTTTTGCTCCTCCAAAATATCTATTGATGAACTCAGCACCATAATTAGATATTCCATTTATATTGAAGTCTCCTTTGCACTTCAAACCAGTAACATACTTAAATTCTTCTAACCCAAACTTCAATTTTACATCATTCACCTTTACCCATAATTGCTGCCTGTTCTCAGTAACAATTTTCCTCAGCAATAGTAAATGAATGAGTTGCCCTTGAGCAACAACTTTGGGCATGTCTAAAAAATATCTGTCAACACAAAATTTAAAATTAGATCAGAGATTAACTACACATTAGGTCAATGTATATGCTTAACACATGAAAAAAGTAAGCTAATATAATGTATACGCTTAACTCATGAAAAATTTTATACCACTTAAAATATAAACAAAATTAATAATTTTAAAATTTACATAAAATTGTTAATAATAATTAGAAGTAAAAATAAAAATAAACAAACACACACACAAACAAACATGAACGCACACATATATTATGATTCAAGTGAAAAAAATTATTTTAAAATGAAATAGCAAAAAATATGATATAGTGTTTGCAACTTACCTTTAATTCAACTTAAGATCCTAGTTACGATTGAAAACCCAAACTTCGCACACAGCCAGCAGGAATAGTGAAACCGTATTTGAAACAAATAGTTTGTATACAACTGACAAAATCCACGATAAAATATAGAGCTAAATGCGGTAGAGAATGGGTAAAGAATGCGAGATGTTTAGCGAAGACAATTTTCAACTCGAGAGATGGATCGAGAAAGGGATAGAAAATTTTCATAGGGTTAGTAAGTGAGGAGCATAGATTATCGCGGTTAGTACTACGGTCTGTATGACTAATCGCTTGCCACAAAAGCAAAAAAAAAGGGTTTTTTCGTAATTTAATTAAATACATTTAAAAAGGGCAGAGTCGTATATCCAATACCAACTTTATAAAAATTACACGTGTACAAAAAGCCTACTACTCTAATTTACTAATACGAAGAGTTATAGAAGCAGTTCAAATCACTTAACAATTTAAAAAAAAAACAATGTCAACTGTCACCAAAAAATCACTAGGAATCATTAAAGATAATATTTATGGTGGAGAGGTTTGCATCGTTTCGTTTTCCTATAATTTCACAAGTTCACAATACACCACTCACCATCACCATCAACTGTAATGAACAAGCAACACAACATATTACCGGGCATGGCAGATATTACAAGCTACAGGAAGAGGTTTAGAGACACATTCATTGTAACAATACAGCGTCAGGCCGACCACTAGGTAATTCCCTTAAGCACTACATTGAACATTGCCATTGCATTTAAGTCTGCTCACCAAAATATTTTCCTCATTCCGATAAACCGCACTCTTCCTTTTAACGTATTATATATTTTTTCAATTATAATATGATTATCCATTATATGCAGAGATTGCCGAAAGGATCAATTATAGAATTAAGGCTTCAATTGAATGCGTGCATTACTGTGTTGAGTTGGTAAGAAACCGTTCCATTTATTCAAAATCAAGACACTATACAATGAAGAAGACGGTCTACAATACCTTTCTGAAGGTATTAAGCGTATACAAAACCATTACTCCATTGGTTACCTTATAAGGGTTATGATGTACGGATTCACTCCAATCGGATTTAATATGCGATTGTTTTATGAGTCCGATAATCAAATCGAGTATGGTAGGGCACCACACGATGCAATATTTTGGGACAATACGGCGTGGCTGAGAAGTTTTACCTTGGGAGACAACATAGAAACTTTTAGTCTGCTAATATCTAATAATGACTTGCTATCCAAAATAGTAAATTTTTTTAGGGTTAAAAGTAAAATATTTATTGTATTTTTTGCTTCTGATTTATATTGAGTGCATATAAATATTTGTCATCAACCATTTAAAGACTATAATTTAAACGCAATTTATCCCAACGCATTTTGCAAAATACTTGGATAAGAGGAAAAAGGTTGCGCAGATGTGGTGCAGGGTGAGAAGTTGGTACTGGCATGTGGAGTATACACCATTGCTGACTTTGGACGATGAAGTCGCGGGAGGGTACTTCGATGTCGGCTTTATCGAGCTTACAAATGCATTGGCAGTGCGTCTTTTTGACATGATGGAGTTCATATTATTTCATGACGAGGAAGATTATATGGTGGTTTTCGCATCGCACACCTCCCTAACCCTATTCTGATCTATAATCCTCTTGTCATGCATCTATCAAATACAATGTGTTCAATTTCTTTGGAAAAAATAAAAATATTGTATATTAAGTCTGCCAAATAATACATAACTGTATCAGTTTGGGTCAAATATTATATTTTTCATAATCTTTATTTTTTTATTTAAATTTTGCTAACTCTTTTCATTAATATGTTTGGAAAAAAATTAATATAATGTGGTTACCTGCAATGTGAATATATTGTATTAATATGTTCCATTAATTAAATAGAATGTCGAAAGATATCCCATTAGGAATATAAACATGTTTACATCTACAAGTGTATTTAATTTTGTTGTCAGGGAATAAAATATATTCTTGATTTCAAAACGAATATAGCTGATAAAATATTTTCATCGTCACTTCATCATAATCAATTCTTAACTTAGTGTATACAAAGTAATACGTGAGTATATTTGCCCAATGACAAACATGACAAACAATTGCAACCAATTTTTTGATAATATTTACATTAAAGAAATCGCACATTAAACAAAAAAATAACAAAATAATTCTTAAAACACTCGTTAAAAAACTGATTTGGCTCAAATTTGATATAATTATCAGTTACCGAATAACGATACACACAAAAAAATAACATGTGATTAGTGCATGATCATCCCATCTTTAGTAATATAGAAGTAAAAAAAAGGGTTCGAAAGCTGACTGGATTAAGGTTATTACATCCCCTGAAACCATTTTTTGATCCTTTGTTATATTGATCCATCCAGCTCGGAATCCTACCTGCGCATAAAATCCTTTCTTTGAATTCTGTCTGGGATAACTCTTGTAAAAATAACCAACAACTTGAATTTTTCCCGCGAACTGTTGTCGTCGAGCATTCTCAACTTTCCTAATTTAACTTTGCACGCTTCTATACCAATGCGTTCACCAGCCAAAAAATCGAGAAGAAGCTGCATGGATACGTCGCATATACTTTAAAGTGGAGAAAAGCATATCTAAATACTGAAAGTAGAGACACTTACTAATCTCAAATTCCAATCTAAGTTGATGCACTCAACGCTAAACTTCCAATACCTGGAGGGCTTTAAAGTCCCAATTGCATACTTAGACATGAATTTCTCTTCACCTTTATACCCATAATGAACCTCATAACCCTTGGCATTGATGATAATCAAGTCAAATAAAAGGTTTCCTCTATATATGAAAAAATAAGATCATTATTTTTTAGCTTATTAACGTAAATGAAGTTGGATTTTTTGTCGTTTAATATATCATAATCATATCTTTGTTCAAGTGTCATTGGCCAAATCTGATTGTTTTGCGTCATGATCCAGCATTCAGCACTTAATACATTCTCTCGATCCTGGATGAATTCTTGCAGTATAAGCTACGTAAAAAATAGAGACGTTTAATACACCGTATTAAGCATCATCTTATTTCCAGCGAATAAAAAAGATCTCAATAAATAAATTTTCATTTATGAAAATCATTGACCATAACAGGTGTGTATGTTTTAATAACAACAACAATAAATGTAGAGAATCTTAGTATAACAGACTTACAAATCCTCTAAAGTGAAGCTTAATCCACGTCACATCAATGTGGAATGGATTAACCATTGGAATGTATTGAGGGAAAAAAATGGAAAATGCCTGGCAAAAAGAATGACAGTAAATGAACAAGTTAAAACTTACATTTATTATAGGTTCCACATATAATGGGGTTACCTTTTTTGGAGTTTTTACAGTGTTAGTACTAACCCTTACACACCTCATGATTACTCATAAATGACACTGACAGTATAGAGCATTAGGGTATGAAGAAACGTACAGAAGCATTAATAAGGATGGTGACTTTTATTTTGGGGGGAAAATCTTATCATATATCTTTGGGCAGTTGCTTCGTTAGCCGAGGGTGGCAGTTCAACCAGATATGGGAACTAAAATCATTTACTACATTAAGCTACTGTATGTATCTTACGCAATCGTCGTATTAACACTTAAAAATACGAAATCCCTTTCACATGTACAATTTAATATACATTGTATTTAGTCCAAAAAACATAATAAACCAAGTAATTAAAATTTAATACATTGTATTTAGTTTGGATGCAAAAATAATTTATTGAAGATATTTTGACATAAACGAAAATATTTTTCCTATTTGTGCGTAACCGAATACATTGGATGTAATCGGAAAAAAGTGTATATTTTGGGTTCGCTCACAATAAAGGGGAACGAATGATCCGACGGATGATTTAAACCCTTGCGTGGCCCGAAAAAGTAAATCAACAATAAGTGTATATATTTGAAAAGACTCTATTGACTTTTTTTCCAAGCAGAAATCGGACGCAATGCTGTTAGGATTCTTAGGAAAATGAATGCAATTTGTATCGACAAACTGACTAAAATGTATTCACCTTTTCAACTACGATATTAAAGGGTATTCACTTCTGACTAATTAAAGACTCCGGATACAGTATGATAGTATGCAAGGAATTAAAATTAATTTTCTTATACATTAATGGATAAAAAATTGCATAATTTTATCCATATTTTGATGATATGGATCTCTTTATAATGTAAATTAATTTATTTTGATTGAAGAAACTGCGTCGATGTTATCAAAATATTTCTATTATTCCTAAGCCAGGGTATTAATTTTTAAATGCATACATTTATGGTATAGTCAATCATAATTGACATATTAACCCAAGCAAAATCCCAGTATAGTTTCTCACACGTGGTATCCCTTCTACATTAATGCAATTTAGGCTACATTGTATTCGGTCTAACAACATAATACAGGAATTGATTTAATTTTATTACATTGTATTCCATTTGGAATTTATCCAGCATTGAAAACTTTTTGAAGGAAATAGATATATTTTTCTATTACTGAGTAACCGAATACATTGGATGTAAATCGAACAACACTGAATATTTTTGGTACACTTTTATACAAAGTAATCTGACGGATGATTTAAACCCTCACGTGGCCCGAAAAAGTAAAGACGCAGTAAGTGTATTTATTTGAAAAGATTCTGTTGACTTTTTTTTCCCAAGCAGAAATCGGACGCAACTCTGTTAGGATTCTTAAGAAAACGAATGCAATTTGCATCGACAAACTGACTAAAATGTATTCACTTTTTCAGCGTCGATATTAAAGGGTATTCACTTCCGACTAATTAAAGACTCCGGATATAGTATGATAGTATGTAAGGAATTAAATTTAATTTTCCTATACATTAATGGATAAAAAAATTGCATAATTTTATCCATATTTCGATCATATGGAACTCTCTATAATGTAAATTAATTTATTTTGATTGAAGAAACTGCGTCGATGTTATCAAAATATTTCTATTATTCCTAAGCCAGGGTATTAATTTTTAAACGCATACATATATGGTATAGTCAATCATAATTGACATATTAACCTAGGCAAAATCCCAATATAGTTTCTCACATGTGATATCCTTTCCACATTTATGCAATTTAGGCTACATTGTATTCGGTCTAACAACATAATATAGGAAGTAATTTAATTTTATTACATTGTATTCCGTTTGGAATTTATCCAGCGTTGAAAACTTTTTGAAGGAAACAAATACATTTTTCTATTCCTGAGTAATCGAATACATTGGATGTAAATTGGACAACACTGAATATGTTGGGTACAATTTTAATACAAGGGAAAAGCGTAACCTTTAGGATGATTTAAAAACCTCACGTGGCCAAATGAAATTAATCAATAGTAATTGCATTTAATTGAAAAAACCCATTTGCCTTTTTTCATACCAGACATCAGATGCAACAACCATGTTGGAAAAACAAACGGATTATGTATCCCCAAACTGACTTCAATGTATTCACTTATTCAGTTTCGATATTAAAGGGTATTCACTTTCGACTTATTAAAGACTCAGTGAAAATTTTATAGTATGTAAGGAATTTAAGTTCATTTTCTTATACTTAATTATATTGAAATTTCATAATTACTAGCACAGATTTCTATCATATGGAATCATGGATCTCTGTATAATGTAATTTAATTTATTTTGATTGAAGAAACTACGTCTAGGTTTCCAAATTTTTTATTCTTCCTAAGCAAGGATATTAATTTTTAAAGCCATACATTTATGATATACACTAATGCAATTTACGTATTAACTTATGCATCATCCGAATACAATACCTCATTTTTTAGTCAATTCTTATGCAATTGCTACATGAAGATGCACCAATTGTTAACAAGCTGAATAGATTTAATTGAGATCGGTATAAACTGAATATTTTGTATTATCTTGTATATATACAGATAGTGTCATCTTAAGGGTTACTGTAACACCCTTTGTTTACTTATAATTTTCCCTACATTGTCTTCTAATTCTTGCTACATGCACATGCCGAACCACGTCTTTATCCTTGCATCTTCAATACCTGTCCCTGCGCGCAGTCAAACAACCACGTGCTAAGCAACCTTGTCGCTTGGTGGTGGATACAACTATACAAAATTTCATTTAAAGAATTTAATATTTCTGTTATACTTAAATTTTGTGTTATTATTACTCGATTTAGTTGTTTTTTCTGTTGTTGTTCTTTTATATTCCGTATTCATTAATTCACCATTGGAATTTACTTGATAAATTTTGCCTATGTTATTTGAGGCTTACTGTATGTAGAATTGTATTTAATCCTTTTAACTTTGATTTTGATTGTTTCATTTTTATACTGTCTGCTATTTTCTTGACTGGCTGTACATTTCATTTGCTCTTACTTGTTACTGTTTTTTTCTTCGTTCAGGAACCTAATTGCCATTTTACCACTTTTAAATTTTCTTTTCATATCCTTTCTTATTTTGTTATCTTTATGGCCTTTATTCACCATTGATGTAGTACCTGGCACAGCTCCCATTCCATGGCACCTTATCTTATGGCACCCACTTAATTTCATTTAAGAACATAAATTTTTTTTATTTAATTACCAATTTGCCTTTCTTTTTGTTATTTACATTTATTTAACTCTCATTGATTTACTTAATTATAAATTAACACCTAAACTTTATTATACCTAAATTTTCCTATTATTTTCTGTAATTCTCCTACATAATTTGCAAAATTTCAATTCGGTCCTTAAACTTTTATTTTGTTCAATCTGTTCCCGTTTGATTCTGTTTCAACTCGTTTAATTCACCGTTGGCTTTTAATGTATCTTAAATGAAAATTTTCCGTTTTAGTCCTTATGGTATTCATTAAGTGAAAAATTACATTTTGGTCCTCAAACTTTTCATTAATTGCGATTTTGCCCTTTTTAGTCTTTTTCCTTCTCCTAATCACCCTTTTTATGTCAAATTACCATTTTTTAATTAGTTTATCGCGTAATTACTATTTTGCCCTTTTTGAACTCATTATTCTCATTTTCATCTTATTTTCTATTTATTTTCATTTATGACCTTTTTGATGCCAAATTTACCGTTTAACCCCTGTTTCTGTGCATATTTACCATTTTTCCCCTAGTTGTCATAAGTGGAAATCCTCGAACCGGATATGCGGGACGAGGATTGTATGACTGGATGAAATTAATGTATGATTGTATGGGTGAGGTGACCACGAAATTGTAGTCATGTCTCGCCAAAATTCTTACTGGATGATTTTTACCGCGGTATACGAGTCCCTATGGCTAGCCATTATATCCTAGTGTCCTGGATCAACCATTATACACTAAGGGCAACCTTATTTTTATACTTTATATTATGTTTTTATTATGCTCCTCAACATACATTCATTATGTAACATCACATACCTTATCATTTTCTTGTAACCATGAATACCATGCATGAATTATAATAATAAACTTGATGAATTCATGGCATTTATATTAGGTTTACCATTCGGCCTCTTATGGTTCTTCAACATATCATGAAATTCTTTCTTATCACCTATAATTACATAAGTGCACATAAATAACATGTAAGAATTAATTAAACACAATATTTTCACTATGCATTCCATTCGGCCAACATAAGGAAATCAACATACTTAATATTTTCTTTATGCATTTCATGTCATTTATTTTTCTAACATTAAATTATATATGTACCTACTTTTCTTTATTTATTTTACCTTCCTTTTTCTTTATTTCCTATATGATCACTATTATTTTTCACAATCAATTACATATACATATTTTTCTTTTGTGCCAATTTCATCATGACATGTTTAATTACTATTATACTATTAGATTTACATTTATTATCTCATTGATCATCAATTATCATTTTATTTCTTTTAGGACACCATTTGGCCCATCTAGTCTTCTTGATAAATGTTTGATTTCTCTCTTATTTCATGCTTAATTCATGTTAATTTATCATTTTACATTATTACCTTAATTTAGTTCTTATTAATCTTTAAATACATATAGTTACATAATACAACTTCACACTAAAATTCAAGGATTAAATGAAATTGAGTGTAGTTTGTACCCATTTACCTTATTTCCTTGCCTCTTATTCCTTAATCTTCAATTCTTTTATCCTTCATCAAAGAGCACCATGCTTCTCTCAAACACCAAGTGGCCGAACCAATCAAAGCAAAAATCTACCCATCAATTAGCCTTCTTAATCCCATATAACATCATAACAATAATTTATATACCTAAATCTATCTATTAGAGTCTTCCATTCAAATTAAAACCTTAATTACACATACCTTGATTTTAAAGCAAAACATAAGCTTGGATCCTTAATGTCTCCAACTTCTTTTGCTTAAAAGGGAGTTTAGGGACTGCCATCATACTGTAGAGGGGATGAAACCTTATATGGAAACTTGGGATTGAAGAAAAAATGAAGAAAATGCAAGAAAAATTTGAGAAGAAAAGAAAAGAAAGGGTTGGCCAAAGAGAGCCAAAGAATTTCGGTGAAGGCAGCAGAGAACTCTGGAATTCTGGAGTTCTTTGGTCCTTAAATACTCAAATTAATTGGCTTAGTTAAGGCAATTGGGCCTAACTCAAGCCCAAACAAAAATTACAAGCCCAATAAGCATATAAAAATTATTTCTCTCTCTTCCCTTGCTCCATTATACTCAAAATTAATTTCATAATTTATAATATAATAAATTAAGTCTCCATATAAATTTTCGGCCCAATTGGAGTCCGTTTTCAGTTCGATTTACCCAAGGTAGTCCGACAAGCAAAATCTCGACTTCACCAAAAAAATTATTTTTTTATACCAAAATATTCTACATAAAATTTCATGTATAACTAGAAATTTTCGTGATTTTTAAAGATAATTTGCTATTTTTAAATTTCACTGAAACCTTAATCAGCCTTTTTTCTCAGTTTCTCGATCCATTTTCTAAAACCAGTGTTTTCGGTATCAGAATGCCCAGAAATTTTGCCTCGCGTGCACTAGTATATTCAAGAACATATGATTAAAATTTCAACCAATTTCGATATCATTTTGATATACTTCTGGCTTGAAATGATATTGCAGTCGGTCCGAAATTCAAAATTTTAAAACTATCAGAAAATTAATCTTTCACTTCTAATATTTTATTTGCATTATTTCTACCATATCCATGTGATTGAAATAATTTTTGGAAGTCAATTGGATACTCTCAAGCCCGGTCAAACTTCTAGTCAATTTTTCTTCGATACTGGGTAAAACTTCTCTGTCTGATTTGAGGATCTATTTGAACTCATTTTTGCCTGAAATTATATTTTCGGACTCCATTTAATACCTATTTTTATAATTCACTATCAGTCTAAACTTTCCGTTAGGTCACCCATCCTCAATTTTTCTGGCCCGAGCACATTTAACTTTTATACTTTTGCAGATTTCTCTGCTTTTTCCAACTCTGTTTGCTCAGAAAACTATACCGAAATTATCTTTCATGCTCTACAAAATGTGAGGCACATCAGATGCCAGTTTTGGGGCGTTACAGTTACTGCCAACACTATAATCATTCCGCTTATTAAATATGTATAATCAGTGTTTCCAGTTACCTTCATAGACAACGATGCATTTGTTTTTAATAGTAAATAAAGTGATGCCAATGTTCACATACAGAAAAGTGTATTTTTCAAGCTTATGTCGTTTAATTCGTTATGTCAAATGAAATATTAGGTAAAGCTACATTTGAGATTCACAAAGCGAAGTTTATAAAACTAGAAATTAAATATGATTTTCATAAACCGTAACATATCAAGTTTGCATTTTTTTTAAATAGAAGAATCAGTAAATAACATTGAAAATAAATTATGTCAGTTACCAAAGGAGAGTAATTTTTAAAATTTCAATTAGAATTCATTACTCGACACATAAAAGACAGACACAAATATATAAACAATAAAAAAGGACACAAATACTGTTCATACGCCATGCATTATGCATAATGAAAAGAACATTAAAAAAATGATTAAATTAAATCAGATTTCGATACCGCTTGTGAAAACCCTCACAATGAATGTCTTCTTATCTTCGGGGGATTGAATAAAGAACAAAAATCTCCTTTATCAAGGCCATAAAAATGGAAAAATTGTACCCATCCACCCTTGAAACTTGTTCGAAAGGATATCTTCTGTCCATTCCTTAGTATTATTGACTTGCATCGATAAGACATGATGAACGGATGAGGAGAAACTGTACAAGTCTTATGATATAGCTTGCTCAGTTTTACTTCGAGGCAATATATACCTAGATATTTAGTAGCTTCACGGGGTGGAACAGTCTGACCATAGCCAACGTTACGGTATAAGGTACAAGCTCATGTATATTAATGAAAATAAACTGTAATAACACAGATTCCCTTACCACATGATAGTACCAGGCTTTTTTTTTTTTTTTTTGCAGATAATAGAGAATGACCATGGCAATGCAATATCTAAAAGAAATGCGGTTTCAATGGTTCATTAGAAGAACAAACAAAATTTTAGTTATAAAAATTATATATATATATATATAATAGTTAAAAAGCATAAATTGCGGCAACGAAATTTAAATAAAGGAAAAAAAATTAAATAATTTACTTTACCCAGGCCTGGATGAAAAGTTGGTAAAAATTTCATTGTCCGTTCCATACCAACGCTAAATTTATCTGAATACTCCACATTGCCTCCGTCTATGTCCAAAACCATTACATGGAAGTATAATGGGACATGATGAACAAAAATACACTTATAATTTGACTTTATTATGTATCTTTTGAAGAATAGTTCTAAGCCATTGTACATTAAAGCTCGTTCATTTGCGAAATGGACCCTAACGTTGAATGATTTGCATGATAGGCTTCTTAACTCGACGATCATCGTACTGAGACTATAAAACTCACTTAGAGTTCATTCGAGTAACAGCTAAAACATATAATAAATAGAAAAAAATATTAACAAACCAAATTTAAGATTTACGTCTACATGAGTCATAATATAATCTTAATATCGGATATATGGCTATGTTAAACAATTTAACATATATTATCATACCATGGATCCAAACTGCATAATTTCATCGGTTATATAGACTTCAAAATGCACTGGCATGGTTAGATTTACTCTCAATTTGTTTTGATATACAAATGCAAGATGAGAATGAAATTTTCAAGCACCTTCTATGGAAGCCGAAAGCGTTTAGTACGAACGAAACTCCCGGATTTGATAAATGAGATAGTCGATGGGAAAGTGGAAAATATTTAAATAAGGAGAGATTAATAATTCAAAGTAGCCTATAGCCTTTTTAGTCTAGCTTTTTGGCTTGGGAAAGTAGCCTTTTCACTTGGGAACCATGAGGCCACTCTTAATTTAATGAAACATCTTATCTGCTTTTGTTGATCATAACACGAGTCATCAATGTTCATGAACAAGCCTATTGGATTTTGCATAGGACATTATCTGGAAGATCATCAAATCATTTTTAAAAAATTATATTACAAAGTTATAAAATTCAATAAATTGCCCATATAATTTATAAATGTGATTATAGTGTATAACACGAGTGTTTAACAATGTTTGCCAAAGTGGATAATAAACTATTCAAAATTTTACGTGTTGAGAAATTTTATATTCGATAATGAATTTACTATAAAAAAATTATTGTTAATATACAAATATCAAATTTACATTAAATGTATTGTTTTGAATTCACTGTTAATATTTAAAAAAATGATTGGTAATATGCGAGATGTAAATTAGATACAAATTTATATTGACATATTATGCATGAGAATATAAATTCAAATTACATATTAGTTTGTAACTATGACGGTGATCAATAAATCTAAAATGATAGAAAATTAGAACCAAATATTATTGATAACGTATGTTATCTTCTACACATCGGCTCGAGATGAGCTAAAATTGGACCTTATAAGGCCATGCACACCATCTTCACGTGGATGCGTTTTGGGGCAGCACCCCATGAACAAAGCCGTGAGGGTCCAGGCCCAAAGCGGATAATATCCACAGAGCCCGATCGGATCTCCTCCCTGATCAAATCATCCCACCATCAGGAATGCAAGATGAGGACCCCAGCACCCGAAGACCTCTTGTTCGATAGGTTAGCAAACGATCTATCAATTATGAAAAGTTAAACTTACATCTGAGAAATAAAAACAATATTTTCAGTTATAACAAAACAAGGATTGTGTAATCACTTTGAATAGAAGGTTAAGACAAATTTAATAAGTACACATCGTCGAATTATAAAACAATACCATAGACACTAAAAAAATATGGTATAAATCAGTACCAAGATACCTATACTAAGTTTGTTACATCACATTCAAGCGTGTTACAATCAGCGACATTCTCGTTAAACCTGTAATCATTTGGTGCGGTGAGCGTGGAACATAAACCTTTTCTCATAGATTAATCCAATCTCTTCCCAATAAGAAAACCAAGCAAACAACCCCGCCCCATTTGGAATGCAGCATTTCCTTTCTCAGTCCAACGACCTCAATTTCGCCTCCCCTGCCATGGTTATCCCAATCATCACTCCCAGCATCACCCCATAAATCACTCAATCTCTCATTGCTGCACTGTCAGGCATCATTGCTCAGGCACAAATCCATCCATACATCTACAAAATAATCACTTAATTACCTGCGGCTTCATAACCCCCAGCCCTTTCACCAGCCATTGATCGAAACCCCAGTTCCACCATCAACCTAACAATCGAGCAATTTAATCGGCTTTTGGAAGATCGACTCCAAAGTCAGAAAAATCGGACTACACTATAATACCAAGGCAGTTTTCGATCTCCTATTTCCTGCAAAATCCTAGCTGCCCAATAGTCCCCAAAATCTAACTTCCTAACCTAAAGACATACAGTGTAATCATGTTGAAACAAAAAATGTTCTCAAACCATAGTTTTGTATTTTAACTTTTATCCTATGCATTTAGTGTTGAGCATGGATCGGTTAACCTGTGCAGGTGCAATAAAATTAATCATAACATTAAGAGTGGTTTCTATAAATAACTAACCATTAATCGGTTCGATCCATTACATTCGATTTATCATGCCTATTATTGATTTTGATTTTTTGGTTTTCTTAATCCAAATTTTCGGTAAACCATTATAATTTATAACATAAAATTATACAATTGGACTTGATAACTATAGAAAAAATATCTCCAAAAGCCCAATCAAATCGACACAACAACACTTGGTATGGGCCAAGCCAATTAACAAAAAGGCAAAAGAGTGAGCTCAGTAGACAAGATTGGAAGGTGATATCCGATCGGACTGATGGGACAGCACGTCCTTGTAATGGCCTCAATATCGAATTAGCTGTGAACAATATTTTTCGATAATAAATAGTATTTTCTAAGTCAAAAAGTATATTCGAAAGTCAAAAATATGAAAAAGGTAGCGATTCAATTTCGCTGATAGGGAATGTGACTTAATTTTGTGTAATTTTTTTAAAAAATAGTAAATGAACTCTAAATATTACCAAATTTTGCATGTCTTCATGAATTTTTATGTAGAATATTTTGGTAATGATAATTGAATTTTTCTATGACACCGATAATTATCGAATCGGACTAATAAATTTAAATTGGACTCATAACAGACACTGATTGAGCTGACAATTTATATCCCACCTATTTTTGATGTGATAAAAATTATGAAATCGATTTTAAATTGAATAGGAACTTCGAAAGTTAGAGAAAAAGCTTTGGGGGTTAAAATGGTTAAATTATGGATAAATATATAAAAAAAATAAATACAAATAAAAAAACAAAAGAAAAAGAAAAAGAAATGAAAGTCGGTACAATTGGTTTTGGCCAAAACATAATGGCCACAAACTTGGTAAAATATATATATATATATATTTTCGACCAATTGCTTAATCCGATAAGACTGTTACAGTAAGGGTGTTATATTTTGTGTCAGTCCACTGATACAAGTCAACGCCCATACACTACACCTGCTCCCTCTTACATGGCCGCTCACCTACTCCAACTATCGGTTATCACTCTTCGAGGTACTCGAGTACCTCTCCTTTATCTCCTACAAATAGCCAAAAACATAAGGGCTCTAGGTATTGAATTTTTGACACACTCTCTCTAAGCACTCTTTCTCTAAAAGCTACTAACATAAGCTTCTGAGTGCTAAAGTCCGGTCTGACCAGGCACTCCTTCTTGCAGGTCCAGCCATCCGACCAGACACCCTCAAATGCTAGTTCTCCTCCTTACAGATAAAGACATTTCAGACTTTATCAGCAATTACACAGAGTTCAATTCAATTTCAAACGTGTAAAGTAATTTAATACAATCAATTACGAAATAAAATATAATTTACTTGTAACGTCCCCAGATGGTCGCTTGCAGATATTGTCTGCTTTGGGCCGAGGCCCTAACGGTTTTAAAATGCATCTACAAAGGAGAGGTATCCATAGCCTTATAAGGATTATTTCGTTCTCCTCTCCAACCGATGTGGGATATTACAATCCACGCCACCTAAATAGGCCCAGGGTCCATGCTGGCTCAGAGGCCCAGTATCACACTGGCACATGGTCTGACCCCCGGCTCTGATACCAACTGTAACGTCCCCAGATGGTCGCTTGCAGATATTATCCACTTTGGGTCAAGGCCCTCACGGTTTTAAAATGCGTTTGTAAGGAAGAGGTATCCATAGCCTTATAAGGACTATTTTGTTCTCCTCTCCAATCGATGTGGCATATTACATTACTAGCCAACATTCATGTGCTATAAATTAATATCTAATGTTATATAAGTAAATTTTATATTTATTGAAAATTACTATGTTTGATTATAAGTCAAATAAAATTTTGGATAATAATAAACGTTATAACATAAATTCTAAACCATAAGAAATGTAATTAAATGCTATTAAGTAAAATATGAACACAATTATAAAATACGAAAACTATATGATAAGACTAAAATATAAGAATAAAGACAATATAATGAGTTTATAGAAATTAGGAGAGAAAATAAGTATTCTCTTATTATCTATTTCTTATATGTATTTCATGTAAGAAGCCTCTATTTATTGGGATCGAAATCTAGGTTACATAAGAAGACATAAGCACATGAATTATAAAGTAAATGCATGAGTTAAAAAGTAAATACATTAGTTACAAAATGAGGAGTTTAAATATGATTTATGGATGAACATAAATTTATTTAATTATATCAAATGATAAGAATACAACATATATAAATGTTAATTGGATACAATATATAAATATTACTATAAAATTAAAGAGAATGACATAATATAAATTCAGTTTTAACTATTATATAACTTTTATAGAAAAATATAAAAAATTAAGGTATCAAAATAAAATTGTTATTTAAATATATTTTTAAGTATTATTTTATGTAAATTATTTAGAGAAATAGAAAAATTTTAATAAATATATATGAACCGTCTAACCGTAAAAACTGTATATGAACGGTTAATTGGTACTTAAAAACCTAAATCGAAATCATTAACAAAAAATATAATAAATGAAGATTGTAATCGAGTCCATCGGATTCGTTAACCGCAAAAATTGGTTTTGTTTCGTATCTATTTTACAGTTATTCATATTTTAATTTTTTTTTTACTCAACCCTGATTCCAAATGCAATGGTATTATGAATTTAACACATGTATTTTTAATTTTATTTATTAACATATTATATAGACTTTAAATTAAAATCATATTGTTCGCTACATAACAAATTTTCCCCAAACGTAAACCGTATCTGATTGTTTTTTATCAAATGAAATGAGCTTTTTGATCGGTCATATTTTTCAATTTGATAAAATGAAAAAGATAAAAACCCAATGATCAAATCATTGGCGTTGATCAACCCATATTCAAGTAGCACACGGTTGATGAATTGGCAACCAATTATGTACAACTTCACAACATTTGACTCAACCCCAAATTTATGCTTACATCATCATCCTCTTATTCGCTTATTTCAATACACCTGTATGCACATTGAAAAGTTATATTATAACATATACTTCATCACAATAATACACAAACATGTAGCATCTATAATCACAGCGTATCCCATAGTGCCCTATGCACGGAGAAGCTCTTGGCCATTATATATACACATACATACATCAACCGATATCACATATCTTCCATCTTCCATCCAACGTATTCACAATAATCGCCGTCATGGACAAGACTCCAGAAAAGATGATCAAAAGGAACACCTCTCTGCTTGCTTCGCTTGTAAGCTTAGAGGCGATGTACAATGCAGCAAGGGAAAAGATTGATGGAATATGTCATGGTATGCACATAAAGATCACGCAGCGGAAAATAATAAAATTTGATCATACATGCCATACAATTCCATGACAAGAATCGAAACATGCAATTTTAGGGTTTTTAAACTTACAACTTTAGATGCCTTTAAAACTTGATTTTGATGATGACCAGCAACCAAAGAGGATATCTTAGCCTTAAACCTTCACCACCAATGCCAAGAAACAGCCTTTTACGCCACTCCTCTCTATGTTCACACACACAATTGCACCGATGGCTTAAAATCGAGATTGCTAGCTATCAAAATAAGTATTGTGTAACGGCTATGGTTTGAAGCTACAAAATTTGATTTTGTACTTCTTTTAGGTTGCTATTACTACCCAAGAACACAAGAGAATGAGGAACAATCCTTTCTCCTTGTGAAAATTGGCCAAAAGAATTTTTGTGAGAGAGAGAGAGGAGTTCATGCCAAACCTAGAAAACTAGGGTTTCACGCTAAATGCTTAGTTGTCTCTCTTAGGGTTTTATTTCTTTCAATATATATATATATATCCTTATCTTTTGGCAAGTGTTTGATCTGAATTTTACCATCTCAAGATAATTAATTCAAGTTCAATCACTTCCTAAAAATAAGTAATATATATTGATTTAAACTCCTTTGAATTTAAAATTCAAATTTGAAATAAAACACAAGACATTTAATTAAATAAAATCACTTAATATAAATAATGAGCATGTGCCGAAATTTCTTGATTTTCATCTTAGAATTTCGGCC
The DNA here is from genome assembly GCA_037975025.1 of Excoecaria agallocha. Classification (NCBI taxonomy): domain Eukaryota; kingdom Viridiplantae; phylum Streptophyta; class Magnoliopsida; order Malpighiales; family Euphorbiaceae; genus Excoecaria; species Excoecaria agallocha. Next base: position 55,330,249 of record CM075808.1, read on the forward strand.
ACTCCATCTATTATTTAAATGATTTAATTTAATTTAAATTCTTTTAGGCTTTAATACTCGATTAAGTTAATTAATACAAGATAATTAATTAATTGAAATTAAATCATGTGGGCTGAATTTCTCTCTCTCATGGGCCAAGGTCCAATAGCATTTATAATGCCCATTACATACATTAATTTGACTTTAATTAAAAGCCCAAATTAATGCCCAATACTTTATTTAAATATTTTAAGCCCAATGCTTTGTGTGCAATCCTATAGGTCCATTTAATGTTGGCAATGAATTAATTCAAAGGCTATATATATTCTCTAGCAAGATATTATAGCATTCCAAATTAAATGAAATTGCATATGGCATTTAGTGACCTAATGCAATTTTGCATAGTCCCTTACCCATAAATATCAGAATTAATATAAGGCATGGAACTAGTCATCCTTATATATATTAATTCCTTTCTTGATATTCCAGTGACACTAAACTCTCAGATAAATAATGATTACTCATTATTTCATCTCGGTATGGCCATACACTTCTCAGTTCACTGATCAAATGGCCGATGATATTTTCTCTCTTATAGAGAGGGGTAATCCCTTCACTTCTCTCATGCTCTCTAACATGAATCAAAGCATACCCAAGCATACCCGTACTTGTCACTCTGTTATGAGCACGTTAGGTGTATGTCAAAGCACACAGTAAATTCATAAAGAGTTTCATAGAGATTTTAGGTCTAAGAACTCCGATACAAAACTTGCATATAAGAAACACTTATGACTTGTACCATGTAGTGTTCTCATGAGTGGATCGAATCCAGATAGCATGTTTTAAACATGTATCTATGATCTCTGATTGACACTCTTGTCCTTATGATCCGTAAGACAGAACTCAACTTATCAGAGAGAGCATACTAGTCTTAATTCATTTGTTATTCCCATAACAATGACTGACTAGGGATATTTAGAATGAAGTCTCATTTGTTTCAAGGTCTTACAACCATGTGCCTCACACATGATAATTTAAACTGAAACAACATTCTTGGATAGTTCTATCAATTGATATGCGCAGGAATACAATAGATAAAACAAATGCGTCATTTATTAACTAAAGTTTTTTATTACAATGTATTGGGGCTAGGGCTTACACTAACAATCTCCCACTAGCACTAGTCCCAATTGGGCATAGCCCTAAGATTGAATGCTCTCAAATGAGCTTCGTGCAGATTTAGACGCAACTGTTTCGTCAAAGGATCTGCTACATTGTCTTCACTTACTATCTTGCTAACCTTGACATCCCCACGATCAATGATCTCTCTTATCAGGTGGTACCTCCTGAGTATGTGTTTGGATTTCTGGTGTGACCGGGGCTCCTTGGACTGTGTGATGGCCCCGTTGTTGTCACAGAAAATTTCTAATGGATCTAGGATGCTTGGGACCACTCCTAATCTAGAAATGAAATTTTTAATCCAAACAGCCTCTTTTGCAGCCTCACTCGCTGCAATATACTCAAATTCTGTAGTTGAGTCGGCAACGGTCTCTTGCTTCGAGCTTCTCCAGCTGACAGCACCACCATTTAAAATAAAAACAAACCCAGATTGCGATCTAGAATCTTGAGTGCTGGTCTAAAAAGTAGCATCGACATAACCTTGTATGACGAGCTCTTCTTGACCACCATACACTAAGAAGTGATCCTTAGTCCTTCGCAGGTACTTCAGAATCCCTTTTACAGCAGACCAGTGCTTCTCACCAGGGTCTTGCTGAAACCTACTGGTTATACTCAGTGCATGAGCAACATCCAACCTAGTACATAACATAGCATACATGATAGATCCAATAGCAGATGCATATGGGATTCTACTCATGTTGTCCCTTTCCTCTTTGGTTTTAGGGCACTGTTCTTTAGTCAAAGGAACTCCCAAAGCCAAAGGTATGTACCTTTTCTTTGAGTCTCCTATACTAAAACACTTTAGTACTTTGTCTATGTACTTTTCTTGACTTAGTCCCAAAAGCCGATTCGATCTATCTCTATAGATTCGAATACCAAGTATTGTCTCGGCTTCACCTAAGTCTTTCATTGAGAAACATTTTCCCAACCATTGCTTAACCTTTTGCAATGTTGGAATGTCATTCCCAATGAGAAGGATGTCGTCCACATATAGGACCAGAAATACTACTATGCTCCTACTAACCTTCTTGTACACATAAGACTCATATTCGTTCTTGATGAAGTTAAATTCTTTGACTGCCTCATCAAAACGAAGATTCCAACTTCGGGATGCTTGCTTTAATCCATAAATGGATTTTTGAAGCTTACAAACCTTCTTAGGATGCTTGGGATTGACAAAACCCTTAGGTTGTGTCATATACAAATCCTCAAGTAAATTTTCGTTGAGGAAAGCAGTTTTGACATCCATTTGCCATATCTCATAATCATGATATGCAGCTATGGCAAGCAAGATCCTAATGGACTTGAGCATGACTGCAGGCGAAAAGGTCTCGTCATAGTCTACACCATGAGTTTGTCGAAAACCTTTTGCTACTAGTCTACCTTTATAGGTCTTATTAGCTTTGAGTTTGAATAGCCACTTGCATTCAATTACCTTAGCACCTTCCGGTGGATCAACCAAGGTCCAAACCTGGTTATTGTACATTGATTGCATCTCGAATTTCATGGCTTCAAGCCAATTTTCTGAGTCTAGGCTTTCAATAGCTTTTCAGTAGGTAGTAGGATCCTCACGATCTACTAACTCAATAGTGTCACTGCCAGTGATTAGAAATCTATATCTCTCAATCTCCTGACGTACCCTACCAGACCTTCTAGGTTCTTGTGTAATGGGTTCTTGTTCCACAACTGATTGTGAACTTGATCCCACTTCCAACTCATCCTCTATAGGAGCTTGTGGCACTTGAATTTCTCCAAGTTCTACTTTACTCCCACTGTCTTTCTTGAGAAGGAACTCCTTTTCCAAGAAAATAGCCTTGCGAGCAACAAATACTTTGTTCTCGGCTTGTGAGTAAAAGTAATATCCCTTTGTTTCTTTGGGATAACCCACAAACAAGTAGACAGTGGATTTGGACTCTAGTTTGTCAGATTTAATTTTTTAACATGTGCTTCACAGCCCCAAATCCTGAGAAACAACATATTGGGTTCTTTCCCAGTCCATACCTCGTATGGTGTCTTCTCAACTGCTTTAGTTGGAATACGGTTTAGTAGAAACACAACAGTTTCTAATGCATAACCCCAAAAAGAGACAGGAAGATTAGCTTGACTCATCATAGATCGAACCTTGTCCAACGGAGTTCGATTTCTCCTTTTGGACACACCATTTCATTGTGGGGTTCCAAGAGGAGTGAGCTGTGAAATAATACCACATTCCTTTAGATGACTGTCAAACTCTTGGCTTAAGTATTCGCCACCTCGATTTGATCAAATGGCTTTTATACTTTTGCCAAGTTGTTTTTCTACTTCGTTCTTAAACTCTTTGAATTTCTCAAAAGTTTCAGATTTGTACTTCATTAGATAGACATAGCCATATCTACTGAAGTCATTTGTGAACGTCACGAAGTAGCTAAAACCACCTCTAGCTTGTGTACTTAATGGTCCACATACATCGGTATGTATTAGTTCCAATAAGCCATTAGTCCTTTCACCTTTCTTGTTAAAAGGACTCTTTGTTATTTTTCCATGCAAACATGGCTCGTATGTATCATAAGACTCTAAGTCGAATGACCCAAGCACTCTAGTTTTGTGGAGTCTTGAAATGCATTTTTCGTTTGCATGTCCTAAACAATAATGCCAGAAGTAAGTAGGGTTCAATTCATTTGATTTAACCCTCTTTGTATTAATGTTGTATATGGACTCTTTGTTTTGTAAATCAAGGATATAAAGGCCATTTTACAACATGGCATTGCCATAAGAAATGTCTTGGCGACGAATATGAGCATTGCCATTTTTAATAACAAAATCAAATTCATCCAAATCCAAACATGAAACTAAAATAATGTTTCTGCTCATAGCAGGCACATAATAACAATTTTTCAAAACTAAACAAAGTCAGGAAGGTAAAGTGAGTTGATAGTCGCCTATCTCCATGGCAGCAACTCATGCTCCATTCCCCACACGGAGGTCCACTTCATTCTTCCCAAGTAACCGTCTATTTCTTAGCCCCTGCACATTTGAACAAATGTGAGAACCACAAGCGGTATCCAATACCCAAGTGGTAGAAATAGAAAGGTTAATCTCAACAATAAAAATACCAGAACTAGACGCTTTGGCTCCATTCTTCTTTTGTTCTTCCTTGAAGAGAGCGCAATTCTTTCTCCAATGCCCTATCTTGTTGTAATGGAAGCAAGTGCTCTCACTCTCTTTGAGCTTCTGCGCCTTGGGCTTGGATTGGGCCTGAGGTGCATTCCCACTTGACTTGAACCGAGCCAGGTCATTCTTGGGTTTTTCCTTTCCCTTTCCTTTTCCCTTTGCGAGTCCCTTTTTAATGCCCCCTTGAACCATCAATTCGGGATTGGTCTTTCGAATGTTCTCTTCAGCATTCTTAAGCATCCTATGGAGCTCAGTGACTGACTTGTTCATTGCATGCATATTATAATTCATCACAAATGGATCATAATCATCATTCAATGATCCTAAGATCAAGTCAGTGGCCAATTCCTTTGCCATTTGTACCTCAAGCTTCTCAAAAGTATCAAGATACCCTTTCATCTTAAGTACATGGGTACTAATAGGAGTACCCGCAGCCATCTTACAAGAAATCAAGGCCTTTGTTGTCACAAACCTCTCGTAACGAGCTTGCTCTTGGAACATCTCCTTGAGGTGCACCATGATCGCATAAGCCTCTTGGTCCATAAATTGCTTTTGCAAGTCAGGCACCATAATGGCCAGCATCAGATAGGTCACATCATTGGAGTCGCTCTTATTGGTCTCAAAAGTTTCCTTTTGAACCGCAGAGGCGTTCCTAGCAGGTTCTTCAGGCAAGGGTGCATCCAAAACATACAACTTTTTCTCTTGCTTAAGAACTATTCTTAAGTTTCGAGACCAGTCTATGAAATTGGTGCCATTCAATTTGTCCTTTTCAAGGACCGATCACAATGAGAAATTGTTGTTTGAAGATGCCATTTTCAATCTACAATAAAATTTAGCAAGATTAAATGAGGTCTTATTTATAATCCCACAAACCGAATTAATATCCCTTTAAATAATTCGCGTTAGTGATTTAATGTGGGCCAAGATTCACTTTTCACAACAACTTATTAGTGAAGTTGAGCTTGTACACCTAATAAGTTAAGTTACTTAGGTAGGAAAAACTCCAATCATGTCTCGTACATGACTCTTGGATCAAATGGGCTAACATCTTAATATGTTATTGCACAAACCTATTTATTAGTTGCCTAGGTCTGGGCATCCCTTTCCATGTTAAGTCTAACCTACATTCACAACCCATGCCTCATAAAGATAATCGGGCGCATCTAGGACTCCTAGTCTACGTGATCGATGATCGATGCCTTGACATGTTTTGAATTAGGAAGGCAACTTTGTGACTTACTATTTTTTAGGGATTCATTTTATTACGGCTTACATGACATACGCTTTGTCATCCATTCATAGCATGCATATATAAATAATTGCATAAAGTAAAGCGTGACAAACATGGGCCCAAAAACCTACAACTAAGATTCTATACTATTACATAAGAATCTTCGAGTTGGGCTTCTTCACTCCGGTGGGCTTCGTCTTGATTTACAAAGTCTTCAAGTATATTCTATTCTAAGAAATAAATAAAAATTTTACAATAAAACATAATGGCTCGCAGGCAATATTTAATTACAAAACCTAGCGCCCATGAATGCACCATGCATATCCATTCATCACACCAAACAAGCAAATAAATATATATATAACATTCATGGATCAAACAAAGTCCAATTTTAATTAAATTAGCCAAGCCCATTAATGGAAATTGTGTACTTGAACCTTTAAGAGATGACCCCGTGATGGGCCTGGGCCGAAGCCCAATGGACTAAATCCTCTTATTGAATAAGTTCTCTTAAAAGCCCAAAACACAAACTAGTTAGATTTGTGCCATAAATCAACTCTAGTATAATTTTCAATTTTGCCATTTTTAATTTTATGTCATACAGCCCATAAACATTAAAAATATATATAATATGTACCAACATGAATTAAAACACAAAATCATGAAGAACATATATATGATACACGGCATGCATATAAAAACAAACAAACAACAAAACTAGTTGTTTAATGCTTATGTGATGCCACAAAAATGTACAAATACTTAAATCAATTTTATGAGACATTTAATAATTTAAATAAGGTCATAAATATTGATTTAATATTCTGTACCAATCTGATCTAAATGTGTTTTTACCATTTTAATGAAAAACAAAACAAACAATGTTGATTAAACATGTAACAAATACAAACTAGTCATAGTTTTAAGTGATTTTAAAATTAATCAATTAAATTGTCATGGACCAGAATTAAAACCAAATTTAAAATATGTCCAGACCTGATATATAATCTTTAAAATCACTTACAAACATTTCAAAATCGTTTTTACATTTAATATTGAAAACTAGTTGTTAAACTAACAATTAACATGCCAACTAGCACCTAGTTTTAATATTAACGTGTACCATCAGGTATTATCAATTAAATCCGACCATTAAAAGCTCCTAGAACATCTTAGGACAGTATATTAACATGTCATATTAATTATAATACCTATATAATCAATTAAAATCATTTTTACACCAAAACAATGCAAAAAACACAAAACAGAAAATTTCAGCATTGCATGTTTTCAAAATAACGATTTTTAATTAATTATTTCATGCATCTAAAGCACTAAAATAAGCATGATTAGGCTCTGATACCACTGATGGAATATTTCATGGTATGCACATAAAGATCACGCTGCGGAAAACAATAAAATTTAATCATACATGCCATACAATTCCATGATAAGAATCGAAACATGCAATTTTAGGGTTTTTAAACTTACAACTTTAGATGCCTTTAAAACTTGATTTTGATGATGACCAGCAACCAAGGAGGATATCTTAGCCTTAAACCTTCACCACCAATGCCAAGGAACAGCCTTTTACGTCACTCCTCTCTATGTTCACACACACAATTGCACCGACGGCTTAAAATCGAGATTGCTAGCTCTCAAAATAAGTATTGTGTAATGGCTATGGTTTGAAGCTACAAAATTTGATTTTGTACTTCTCTTAGGTTGCTATTACTACCCAAGAACACAAGAGAATGAGAAACAATCCTTTCTCCTTGTGAAAATTGGCCAAAAGAATTTTTGTGAGAGAGAGAGAGGAGTTCACGCCAAACCTAGAAAACTAGGGTTTCACACCAAATGCTTAGTTGTCTCTCTTAGGGTTTTATTTCTTTTCATATATATATATATATATATCCTTATCTTTTGGCAAGTGTTTGATCTGAATTTTTCCATCTCAAGATAATTAATTCAACTTCAATCACTTCCTAAAAATAAGTAATATATATTGATTTAAACTCCTTTGAATTTAAAATTCAAATTTGAAATAAAACACAAGACATTTAATTAAATAAAATCACTTAATATAAATAACGAGCATGTGCCGAAATTCCTTGATTTTCATCTTGAAATTTCAGCCACTCCATCTATTATTTAAATGATTTAATTTAATTTAAATTCTTTTAAGCTTTAATACTCAATTAAGTTAATTAATACAAGATAATTAATTAATTGAAATTAAACCATGTGGGCTGAATTTCTCTCTCTCATGGGCCAAGGTCCAATAGCATTTATAATGCCCATTACATACATTAATTTGACTTTAATTAATGCCCAATACTTTATTTAAATATTTTAAGCCCAATGCTTTGTGTGCGATCCTATAGGTCCATTTAATGTTGGCAATGAATTAATGAATTAATTCAAAGGCTATATATATTCTCTAGCAACATATTATAGCATTCCAAATTAAATGAAAATACATATGGCATTTAGTGACCTAATGCAATTTTGCATAGTCCCTTACCCATAAATATCAGAATTAATATAAGGCATGGAACTAGTCATCCTTATATATATTAATTCCTTTCTTGATATTCCAGTGACACTGAACTCTCAGATAAATAATGATTACTCATTATTTCATCTCGGTATGGCCATACATTTCTCAGTTCACTGATCAAGTGGCCGATGATATTTTCTCTCTTATAGAGAGGGGTAATCCCTTCACTTCTCTCATGCTCTCTAACATGAATCAATGTATACCCGTACTTGTCACTCTATTACGAGGACGTTAGGTGTATGTCAAAGCACACAATAATTCATAAAAAGTTTCATAGAGATTTTAGGTCTAAGAACTCCGATACAAAACTTGCATATGAGAAACACTTTTGACTTGTACCATGTAGTGTTCTCATGAGTGGATCGAATCCAGATACCATGTTCTAAACATGTATCTATAATCTCTGATTGACACTTTTGTCCTTATAATCCGTAAGACAAAACTCAACTTATCAGAGAGAGCATACTAGTCTTAATTCATTTGTTATTCTCATAACAATGACTGACTAGGGATATTTATAATGAAGTCTCATTTGTTTCAAGGTCTTACAACCATGTGCCTCAGACATGATAACTTAAACTGAAACAACATTCTTGGATAGTTCTATCAATTGATATGCACAGGAATACAATAGATAAAATAAATTCCTCATTTATTAACTAAAGTGTTTTATTACAATGTATTGGGGCTAGGGCTTACACTAACAAAGATTAGTTCCGTCAGGAATGAAGTTGCTGAGCTAATCAAAAGGCTTCCTGCGGATATTGGATTTGATTATGTCTGAGAAAATATTAGACGATGCACCGTTGCTTGAGACATATGACATATTTGTTGGCTTGTTCGACAGGGTTACTAACTGCCGTTCCAACAAACCAGCAGACCCTGTCATTTTAATATCCGATGACTCATCTTCATCGTGCACAAAGAAGAACAATGATGGACACGCTGATGCCTTTCCAGATGCCGAATTTTAGATTGCTAATTTCAAAAGTCAATGTCATGGTTTATGCAGAACTTATTTGACAACAACTTTTTCCAAAGAATCAGGTTTTATGTCATGATTTTCTTATTTGCTAATATTAAGTTATGCCAATATTTGCCTAATCTCAGCAACATAATCCAATTAAGCAAACTAACTAATCACCACGGTTATGACATGAACAAATAAAAATTAATGTATTTAATGTCAAACTGATTTCAAAAATCCCCACATCAGTGCTGCGTATTGTTCTTGTAGAAGAAGATTTAGCTTGGATTGTCTCCATTAACTCCCGTGTTCACTTCGTACCGGACCACAACAGCTTCACTAATAGTATGTCCTGCATTCCACATCAAACCAACCCATTCTTAAATTCTGTAAGAAGATTCAATAAAGCAAAGTCAATTTCCATAAACTTGAGAATTTTCAGTAACTTGACCTGTCTACTCCTCAATTCGGCCTAGCAAAAGCCTGCAATTTATCAATACCAATATCATTGTTGCACTCGACGATAAAACTTTCTTGGACCCTGAGTAATGTAAATTCAAATCAATAATGTAAAGGCCCAAACTATTTTGAACTGTAAGCCCATTATCATTTGCCTCAATGTAGTATATGTTAGGACAAATCTTGCAATTAGAATATAAGATATTCAGTTTATCTTAAAGTGGAAACAATGCATATACATTGGCATAAACAAAGTGAATATATTGTATTCACATGCTTCATTAATTGACTGTATTGTACAAACTTTACCGAAAATATAGAAATGGACTTCAAACATTGATTATGTGAATGACGAAAACCGATATTAAAATTTAAGTTTGCTTTATTATTTCAATTAGTATAATATATTTTAATTTTCGTTCATTAATTAGTTTACCTTATTTGTTTATTTCATTTCAAATCTTCTTACCAACTTTTTTCAAATATCGTTCGTTTATAAAGTAAAATTATATTTTTTTAAGCATTCTTTATTTTATTATGAATTTATATAGTTGTTTTTATATAGTCATTGACATTATATTTCTATATAGTACTATTTTGAATTGATCAATATTATAATATTTAAATAATATTGATGTATTTCTTATTATTTTCTACCAAATTGTTAATTAGCTTAATTAATTTATGATTGCCATTTCTTTATTTATTTTATTCCTATATTAGTGTAATTGTTTACTTTAATTCATTTATTACAATACTGCTTTTATTTTTTATTTGTTAATTACTCTTTACTTTCTTTTAACCTATGGCAAGTAATTCAAAGTAATTTCTTATATAATGAGTTTTTTCCCCCAATATTTACAATATACTAATGCGTTTTTCCAACTTTATTTACAAGATGCCGCATTAAAGGTTTGGGATACTGGGCAAAGGCAGTTATTCGAAGTTCGATTCCAATTGACACAATGTATTGTATTCTTAAGTTAGATTAATTTAATATAATGTATAAACTTTTCTCAAAATAAAATCATTGGATTGATCCGTTTCTTTCGAAAGTTAATTTCTTTATTAATGTCAAATTTATTTTAAATACTTTCCAACGTTATTTATTACTATTTTCTGCAAAATAATTAATATAATGTATTATTTAATTCAACGTTATCCTTATTTATTTTATTTATTATATTGAATTCTGTTAACACATAATAAATTAGTTATATTCGATAATGCAATTATCGATTGCACTGTATGCAAGTACAACAATATGAAAATACTATGTATTTCGTTCACCCAATTAATCTAAAACAAACTGAAAAGATTTGTAGCTTTAATTTGGTGGATCATTCGCTAACGCAATGATCGAACCTAAAAATAACTATTCCGTAACGAAGTTAATTTTTCAATAATCTTTAAAATTTTTATTATTTTCTAGCTATTTTTATTAGTATATTAGGGAAATTTTAATTTTCCAATAATCTTTAATTTTTTTTATTATTTTCTAACTATTTATATTAATATATTAGGGAAATTAGAAAATAATGCATTATTTTATATAATTCGAAGGCAGTTAATAAAATTTTGTTCAACGATAATCCAACATATCAGTATTCAATTTGTTTAATACAATGTATTATGTTATAACATAATCAATAAATTATATTCACTACTGCAATGGATAAATGCACTATATGCAATCTAAACAAAATGTAAGTACTGTGAATTCAGTTTGCCAAAGTAAAACAAAACTGTATCCATTTGAGTCAAAAGTTAAAATTTTTAACAATCTTATAATTTTCTTAATATTTTCTAAAGCTTTCAAAATGATCATATAACGTACCATTAAATGCAAATCGAATACATTGAAATGAATTTTGTCAAACGTTGATTCAACGTAATGTATGAACTAGATTTTGCTATTGCGTTAAAACTTTGAGTGCAATAGATATAGGGAGTAAATACGGTGATTTCACTTTTTAATATGTTGTATTAGCTTGCTTTGTTTAATACTGTATATTTACTTTTAAATATAATACTCTATCCTAATCGTGAAAGATGAAGTATACCGCTTTCACTTTGGACAACGATATACACTCTATTCCTAAATGGCGAGCCTAGTGTATCCACCTACAGAGACAGGGTTCCTCTTTCTCCATTGACTTGCAAGGATGATCGATCTCTATGTAAAGATACAATAGATCCTTACTGAACAATATGCAAACAAAAGATAAAATTGATACAAACAATATATTACAACTAACAAACTTGATTCCATTATCCATGGGGATCACAAAAATCCAACCATTACATTTTGAGTCAATTAATCACTCTTTTGCTTTTTCATTAAAGCGATTTGCATTCCAACAAACATACCGCTGATAAAGGAATCCACCGTCTCTCTACTAAGAGACTCATGAAATCCTCCACCACTGTCTCTACATGCAATTGACTCACAGCAACTAACACTTGACGAAGTACCTACACTAAATTTTGTATTACGAATATTTTCTTGGTTCTTAAAATTTTGGCATTCTAAATTTTTATACCTCATTATAGCATCTTCATCTTTCTTGTAAGATTTGAACGATCTGTACAGACTACTAGAGACACCCAATACTTGAAGCGAGCATTCTTCCCATGACATGTAAATCCCAGTTTCTTTACCTTTAAAAATAACATGGAACTTCTTCTTCATATTCCTTGCTTTGTTCATTCTCGTTTTGTTCATTCTGGATAAAATATTTTCAGCATATACCAAAATGATGTGTTAAAAATATTAGAGAGAAGGTGAATGTCCTTTACTTTATCTCGAAGATAACTTTTGCTTCGCTCCCTACTGCTGAAAATAGAGTAGGTCTATGTAAGTTGGGATGTTTGAAATGACATTCCCTTTTATGAGCCAAATATGGCTCGGCTTGGGTTGGCTTCCAATGAATGAATGTTATTTACGTCACTTTAAATTTATCAAAATGTACAATTACTTATCTATTCCTATTTGAGTGACTCAATTCGAGCCACATATCTTTTCCGTTATTTAAAAGCCCAAGGCCAACATGAATTCGGGTTACATTCAAAATCTATGAATTATTTGACGTACTTAAGAGCTCTATGTGAGTCGATCAGATCACTTCTCTGTCATAACATCACATCATGCATCATCTTAGTAGACCTATTGCTGCTATATACTGATCTAATCCGGACCTATTCTTGCTATATGCAAATCTAATCCTGCAATTGATAGAATAGCCATACTTAGCACTCAATTACAACCACTTCAACATGAAACTACGGTCATTATAAATAGTACCTTGCCTCCAACCGGTAAAGAACTTTTTTGCACTTTTTTGAGACCATCTCTCTTTTGATTTTTTCTTGCTAATTTAAATTTCAAAATGCTAATCCCCTACAGATCAGGGACTGGTATTTTCTTGTGTTTACGGATAAATAGTTTCAGATCGGGATCCACACAAATTAGATCCGTCCAAGTCATATCTTTTTAATTTTTTTAGGATTATCATTACCAATCAAATATAATAATTACTAAAAAAATTAAAAGAAAAATAAAATTTTCGTAATTAATTGGAAGAGTTAAATATATTCAATATAAAATTAACAACAAAATACTAATTATTCACATATAATAAATAAATAAATAAATAATTGGAATAAGAAGATAATTTTAATGTTTATTTACTAAAAATAAGTCTTATGATAATATTTTAGAAAGTCATATATTATAATATTTATAAATTATAAAAATATTAAAAAAAATGAAATTGTAAAAATTAAAATACAACATGTCAAATTAATGTAAATTAGATAACCAGTAACTAATGGTTAGCTAGTTTTTAAAAATAAAGATTATAATTTTAAATTTTCAATTTAGTTAATTTAAAATCAGTTCGATTTGTATCATTTTTTAATTATTACAAATTCAGTTTTTTTGTTAGATCACATTATTTGTCTTAATAAGTTAAAATTATTTATTAATATTTTTCTAATAGTTTTGCAAATTCGGTAGCTTTTTTAGAATTATTATTATTGGTTAATAGTATTATTGCTTATTAAGATTCAAGATAATTGTCCTATATTTACAAAAATAATAACTACGCAGTTTTGTATATTATATTATCATTTACAAAAATAATATTACATTTTGTATCTTGATTTTTTAGAATATTAGAAGATTTTTTTATTGAGTCTTTTATATTATCAATTTCTTTACATAATATTATATTTTATAATTTAATTATTAATATAATCTTTTCTAACCGTGCGAAGCGTGGCGGGAACACTAATTTTTTTTACTTTTTATTTTTAAATAAGTGAAACTTTTGGGGTCTGCTGGCAGCTGAGCAGAGCGGACATTCACATACCCTACCTATACAAATGCAACTACGCATCTTATTATTATTATTATTATTTTGTATGCCTTTGCGTGAACAACAGAAAAAGCTAATGTTTTAAGAATATAATCTTATTTATAAAATAAAAAAGGAAAAAGAAAAGTAAGAGAAAGTAAAAGTAGAATTCTAAATTTAAATGTTTCTCTTTTGATTTTTTGTTCTGTTGGAGTTGGACACGAAAATAAGGAAGTGATACTGTATTTACACCATTTGATTAAATGAAGAAATACGGTCTGAGTATATGTATATTCCAAATTATTAGTACTAAATTGATATTGATAATTCATGAAACTTAAAATCAAGATTTGCTATGGTTTAAAAATTATTGTAAGGTAAGTAATGGAATAATTGACTTCATCACCATGAGGCATTCCGTTTGCAAAACTCATCTTCATGTTTTTAAATTTTCATGCTTTGGTCAATACTTTATAATTTCTCACCGTTATGTAGTTCTGATAAAATTGGTTCAAATTTAAAATTTTATCTAAATTCGAAAAAAAAAAATCAAACTCAACCCAACCCAATAAAATGCCTATTGGATCAACTAAAAAACAATCCATTAAAATTGTGACCCATTCGGGTCTGCTCCTTATGCCCAACGAACCTAAACCCAAACATCCCCATTTCTGCCCCTTCCAGTTGTCTCTCTCTTTCCCTCTCAAAATCACGCTCCGCCCCTTCCACCCTCGTCGCCAGTGGCAAAATCAGGATTTATAATTAAGGAAAGCAAAAATATAAGTCGTACTTAAAAAAATATAACATAAATACTATGAATAAATTATTAAATAAAAAAATATTCATTGAGCTAACAAATCTACAAAAACCATTAATATACTTATTATATTACAAATTAAATTTTCAAAACCATTAAAAAGTTATTCGGATACAATGATACAACAAAAACATTTTTATCCATTTAAATAAAAGTTATTCAAATACTTTATAATATATTTGCTTAATTTACTGGTACTCTATAAGAAAAGATAAAACTCTATGTTTTATCTGTTGGTATTATACATGTACTCTTTTTATTCATTTAAATTGTTTACAACTGTAAATACATCAATTAAGCCAAACTGATACAATTGAGTTTTTAGTGGCATAATAAAAAAACTAAAGAATTTAGGTTCATAAAATTTTTAGAATCAAATACCCAAATACTGTTAATGTCACTTTCTATTCAATATTTACCATGTCTCATTTATTGTCAGTATTTGCTCAGAATTTTTATTTCTTTCTTCTTAACTAGCTTTCCTCTTAGGATGTGTTTAAATTAATCATTTATTTTAAAAGCTTTCATCAATTCAAATATATAATATAAAACCTAACTATGTTAGCATTTGTCTAAAATTTTATTTGTTCTCTACAATGCAAAAAAAAAAAATAAAGAAATATTGTGACTATTTAAAAGATATAAAAGCAAAAAAAAAAAAGTTACAAAACTAAATTACTAACCTTTAATTAAAGATAAAGTTTTGCTGTATTTTTAGTTACTTTTCAAATTTATCTGATTTTTCTTTAGAAATTCAAAAAAAAATATAATTTTGTATTTTTATTTCAATGAAAGTGAAAAAATAAAATGTTTCACTGATCAAAAATTTAAAAAATAAGTTAAACAGAGAGAAGTAAAAATAAAATTTTAAGGGAGGTAAAATTATTTATCTTATATATATATATATATATATATATATATATAATTTAAAAATTAAGGGGGACAATTATCCCCTTTCCTCTTCAAGTGGCGTCACCACTGCTTGTCACCTCTCTGCCTCTCCATTGTCCAGTCATTGCTGGTGCTGAGAGAGTCCGTATGCCTATTCTTGAACTCCGGTGGTTATTTGGACGGTTCGGTGGAGAAGCTGTGGGAGACTATACTCTTTTGTGTGTGGAGAAGATCTGCTCATGTGAAGGTATCTCATTCACACAGTTGACACCCACCCCCTCACAGTCTTTAATTCATATCTTTTGAGAATCTATAGGAATAAAACTTACTGTAGTAGTGGAATTTAGCAGGCAATTGCTGACTGTCAAGCCTACTACCCACGCTTATAACACACACACAACCACAATTTTAAGCGATTTGGGATCCCGAAGGACCAGCACAATCCCGGCTCACGAAAGGCCGACGCACGCCCCCCCCCCCCCCCCCCCCCCGCGGGACCAGCACAATCTTAGTTATTCATATCTTTTGGACGATTAGGCGTAATCTCAGTGATCATGAATGAAATTGACTCTACAATAATATATTTGTACAATTACTTATCGATTTTAAGATCGAACCTAATATCAAAAGGTCGTAGGAAAAGAAAAAAAAAAGCATCAATTAATTTTTGTGTTTGTTTTTGGAGAATGAGGAGGAAGTAGAAATTATTGAGTGGAGTTGGATTGATATTTAGTTTTTGTGATTTTCTCCTGGGAGCTGTTTGGCAAACTGCAATAAAACAAAAACCAATAGAAGTTTAAACTAAATTTGATGTATTAAAAAAAGTAAGATTGTCGAATTTGTTTAAAAAATAAAATAACTAAAAATTTTGGAATATTGAAATAGACAGTTCATTCAGTATGCAAACATATCTCTCGCAATCCCAACAATGTATATAAATGATCATATTTACCACTGACCAATTGAATTGTTTTATTTATTTCAGCATACCATTTTTATTTTCAAGCCTTTGGACTTTTTATGAATATTTTTTAACACCTAAAAATCTTTATTTTATCATATATTAAATTAATTAAATAATCATATCTTAACTATGTATTATTATGAAAGGCATCTGAATTTCAAAGTTGGAAATGAAGTTGTGACTATACTAATAGATTTCTATGTTGGAAATAAAAACACAATGATAATTTATTGATTTTTGAACTTTAAATTTTATTATGAATCCACCAATTTCACAGGGTCCCTCACTTTGCTTTCACGTGGCTTACGTTTCCATTCCACCAATGTCTTGGGCTTGAGTTGCAATTGGTGATTTTGTAAGGGGTTGAGTTGATGGGTTGGACATTGCTAAGTACGCACTGACATAAAACCATTGAACAGAACAATGTTTCATTATCTCAGGTCAGTCATAAAACATGCTTAAAATAACATTAATGGGGCTCGGCGTCCGTTAGACCATACAAGAAAATGGAATGTCAAAACCAAATTCAGACAGCCAACCTCGGATATACTTGACAAGGAATTTGATTACTTGAATGGAAATGGGTCCGCTACATTGAGTCATCATCAAAAAAATAATAATAAAAAAAAATAGGAAAGAAAAAATCAGTCATATATTAAAGAATCAATCATACCTTCTCAAATATAACTTACATTTCAAAGAATCAATTCAATTTACAGCTTGATTAAATAACAATTCCCCTCCGGGTGAGTTTCCCTCCAGCAATACAGCTGTGTTAATATCTGACATAGCTCCAACCAAATTTACAATAAATTCACCACTTGTGAGCATCATATTGATATACATTCAACCCTTGGCAGAAAACAGGATGTCATTGTTACAGACTCCTGAGACGAATTTCTGCTGCTCAAGGCAACGAAAATTGAAACAGAAGATCATCCAACCATTATCTTTTCATCATATCTATAGCCATCTTCACATGAGTTTTTGATGATATAGGTTGAATTGTGCTCGTGCTTGTGCTCCTACCCTCTTGCAAACCTAGCAAAACATGCAGATGCAATAACTTACCTCAACCCAAAACCGTAATGTGAGCCAGCATAAAACAAAATGGTAACCAATCTGTGTCCATAGCACATTCATTTTGACAACAGTGACGTTCTTTACTTCATCCTCATGGAAACTATCGTTCATCTGCTTTCTTCAAGAAGCTCCATTTGCCCCTGAGATCTGTTAGGTGCTACTCTGACTACATCACCCATGGCTCTAACACTGGTATTCTCTAAACCACTTTTGAGCCAAGCAAGATTGCTGATGTCTGTGGCTATTGCAGCCAACTCATAACTTGAAAAAGGTTGGGGTTCTAAGAAATCCACAAATTTTGGGCCCAACAAAGTTTTCTGAAGATGATTGTCGTTTTGGGCCTCACAGCAGCCATGGCCACACTGGTGAGGAATGAACTGTTCACTGAAAACGCCATCAAGCAATCGGCAAGTCCCATCACCTGGTGTTGAAGCTTGAATAAAAGGTCCTTGCACTTGGACAGGCATGGAAAATGATGATGCAGTTTCTGGACCATCCATGGGATTATAAATGCTAAATGCACTCACGCGTGCCACTGGACGGAAAAGCATAGGTGATTCATTTGCTTCACTATTTGAAGGAATTTCTGATAGAACCTTCTCATCACTTTGGTCATCATTATCTAAAGAACTTATATCTCGTACCTCCAAGGATTTGAATGAATTGGTATCCCCGCAAGATGGAGTTTCTTCAGATGATGCTTTGGCTTTTTCCAAGTTAGCATCTTGGACTACCGCTCCCGATGTCAATCGTATCCTCTCACACCTGGTGCTTCCACGTCTTAGAGTGGAATTCCAATGGTTCTTGATTGCATTATCCGTTCTCCCTGGAAGAAGCCTTGCAATCACTGCCCATTTGTTTCCATGTACAGCATGGGCTGCAGCTATGATGTGATCCTCCTCATCTGCAACAATTTCATTTCATTACATCAACCTTGTTCATCAAGAAACACTAACATCTAGAAAACTAATGCTAATGCAAGCTTAAATACATAATGTGACTGTCATTAATCTCAAAATATGATTCATGGGGTGAGGAACAAGCAACATCTAGATCAAGAGTATGATGAACAGTTATCATACATCATGTAAAGGTACAATAGGCTTATCACCTGATGGACCTCAAAGAATTATCACCTGTATCATCAAAGAATTAGAAGACAATTCTTGGACATAATATAAACGACAAGACACTCAACAATAAAATTTCAGTGAAAGATGCACTTGATTGTCTGATATGAAATGGGGTTACTGGGATCAAATATTTGCAAAGGTTCAAGAGACATGAGGAATCTAAGTGATGTAAGATTCTAAAAGGCCGCTAATAAGGAGAGAAGCAGCAGTGGCAGGCAACATGACCTCTCGATAGACTGACTTATATTCTCACCTCCTATCTCAAAAGACATGAGTGAAATCATATCGTGTATACCCCATTGAACAGTCAATATTAGCTGATTATTGCATGTGTTGACTGTAGGCAATCATATGTTGGCCAGAAGAACACCATTTGCAAAATGATGTAAACTCTGGACATCTAGAAATGCTTAATATTTGTGGGGAACTGAGGCTCTGCAGCTGCTCTGGTATGGACTTGAGAGTTGAGACTATGGCAGTAGAGATCAAAAGCAATTCTGAGTTGGAAGCACAAGACCGTCTCCTGGGAGAAACTTCAAAATTATAAAAATATTGGACCCCCAGTTTTCAAAGATAACTGAGGTTATAAAATGGTATCTCACGCTATTCAAGATTATAGCAATTCTAAGACAATGACTAGATATCTCACTAAGGGATAATGACAGCTGCTCCTTATGTGTAAATTCTTCAGCACCTTGTACGGTGGTGATAGTATCCTTGTCAAGGAAAATCAATTTCAGTTTCTAACAAGTAGAGATATGTAGAGTACTCAGAATAGTCAGGTGTCTTGCAAGTTGCCAGTCAGTGTCCGAAAATTATTTAAGCAAAGCTTTCGGGGGAAAGGGAGTTTCTTCAATTGTGAAAGATGAGAAAACCAGCATGCCCTCAAATTCTTGAGTTTCAAGGGATCTGAATGGCTCAATTGAAGAAGGACCAGCAGAAAGAATTGGAACCAACCATTCTTACTGGCTCATTCTAGAGAACTCATCCTGGAAAAGTGATGCATTTCCCACTCAAGTTTCAATCATGTACCCCCAAAGTTGGAAAATCAATTCTTTAAGATAACTTTTTCTCCTTCAAATTGGCAGCTGAGTCATCTGCACCATTGACATACTCCAACTTCAATCTGGGAAGCAGATGGAACCCAAAAACTACCTTAACTTTATAATCTTTGAGTTCCTATTCCCAAAAATAAAAGCAGTCAGCAATTGAAGATTCATCAAGTTACAGAAATTAAATGGCATCTTTGTTGACACGGTCCTACTAATGTCTAGATGCTGCAAGTTGACAAGATTCTGTATGTTCCTAGGCAACTTGGTGGGGCTACAGCATCTTGACTTCGGTATCCCCAAAACATAAACATAATAAACTGGCTTTGGTAACTCTTGTATTTCAGTATCCGAAAGGTTCAAGTAGTCCAGAAATTTTTAAGTTTGCCAATGGCTTAGGCAACTGTGGTTTAGGGTGAAAAGTCTAAATCCATGGCAATTAAAAAAAAAAAAAAAGAAGAAGAAGAAGAAGAGAGTCTAGATATGATGGCAATTCTAGAAAAAAAAAATCAATAAATTTTTGTTTATGAACTCAATTGAAAATGCAGATGCCAAGAACCAGTCATATGAATGTTTCACATCCCAAGAATAGAAGAAGCAACCTAAACTACCCATAGCAACACTAATGATACCCAATGGGAACCATTTTGTGAGAAGTAATGCTTTTACTAAAAAGGCTTGTTTTAAAGTAAATAGGAATCGATCTTTGTTCGTAGTTCAAAGAGATAATTGCCGAACCAAGGCTAACTGTACCCACCTTTGGGAAGTACAAGTCATTACTACTAATAGTCCTCATTCCTATTTAATTGGAATTAGATCAAGTATGTAGTGTAAAAAGGGTTTTGTAGTTGTTTCAATCCAACTTCAACATGAAATTGGGGAACCAAAGTCCTACAAATGGGTTTACCCTTGCTAATTATCAAATAAGTAACTCATCGAGTACACAGCATTGCCTACGAGTCTCCATATTTCCTCATTGCTTAGGCATCTGAGTGAATACGCCGTATTCCAACGCCATTCGCCTGCTTTTTGTCTCTTGCAGGCGTATTTGCTTTTGTCTTCAGATTTATCAATATGCAATAACTCAAAGATGAAATTTCATCAGTATCAACTTGACATTGCTCTCAAACCAAACCAGCCCAAAATATCAATTGCAAAACTAAATAGTTAACTACCTTGACATTAGTTTCATCTTTGTTCCATGACAAAAGAAATCAAAACACGAATCCATCTAACCCCTAATTCAAATGTATATAATTCAATACCGAACAGAAAATCGAGACATTCGTGTAAGACAAAACAAATTATGAATTCTTTTCTTTTTTGTAAAATATAGATAGTGACTGGGTGTATTAGTAACTAACCAGAAAAAGGCTTGCGCTTAACAGCAGGGTCGAGCTGATTACACCATCGGAGCCGGCAAGACTTGCCAGACCGTCCAGCGATTCCTCGGGCGATCAAGCTCCAATTCCTCGCGCCAAATTTGCCTACTAGTCTACTGAGAATGGCATCCTCTTCTGGAGACCAAGGCCCTTTAACTCGATCTCTGCATGCTCGACTGCTTCCGCTTCCCTCCCCTACAGCCAACAATAAATCATCTCCGCTGCCACCGCCGCACTCTTCGCTGGAGTAGACGCCGTCGATTGCGGCAACTGTCTTGTCCTTCAGGTCCATTTC
The DNA here is from genome assembly GCA_037975025.1 of Excoecaria agallocha. Lineage (NCBI taxonomy): Eukaryota > Viridiplantae > Streptophyta > Magnoliopsida > Malpighiales > Euphorbiaceae > Excoecaria > Excoecaria agallocha. The sequence continues at coordinate 55,351,746 of CM075808.1, forward strand.
AATCTCCCCTCAGTTTAAAACAGCAGAAGAGTGACAAGTAAACAGTAAACAGCTGAATTACTTTGCAAGAATATTGCTTCAGTCCCCCTCAGTTTTTCTTTTTGCAGTTTCATGAAAAGCAAAGAGGTTTTCTTCAAATTATCAGGATGCCCCTCCTTGGGTTGATTTTTCCTCCCTTAATAATAATAATAATAATAATAATGATAATAATAATAATAATAATTTGAGTTAATTTCATACCATAAAAATAATTGGTCACTTTTTATTTTTTAAAATTATTTTTAAATTTTAAAATGTTATTAATAAAGTCAATTTAATATAAAAATTATAAATCCAATACTGAAATAATGATATGATAAGCCACGTCAGTTTAAAAGATTCCAAAAATACTATGTAAAACCTTTTAAAATAGATCATGTGACATGTTATCACTCTAACATTATATTCATAATTTTTAGATTAAACTAATTTTAGTATTAATATTTTAAAAATTGAGATATTTGTGTGGAATAATTTTTTTTTTTTTGCAAACAAATCATTATTAGAATATAAATTTCAATAATTGTGAATAAAATTAATGTAAAAATTAAAAATATTTTATTGCATTTTTACTAATCTTATTGAATGATGCCATGAACATGATCATAACACATTATATAAGTTTTTTTTTTTTGAAATTCCAAAGTCTCAATTATGCATCAATTGAAAAAAAGTCTCAATTGTATATGTATAGTGAATATCTATAAAAAAATGTTGTAGGAAAATAAGTTTCCTTTTTTTTAGAAAAAAGAAAAAACGCAACAAAAATAAATTATGTGTAGAAAAACAACTTCTACTAAATCTCTTACGATGCAACACGGTGATATTATAATGAACTAAAATATGCCATTGAAACTCTTACTCCTGATCACGTAGTAAAAACAAATCTATCAAATTACGGACCATCTCTCTATAAATATGATAAATATTCGCCCACTATTCTCTCACTAAGCACTTGTGCTATATTTAAATGGAAGTAGATTAAAAGGGAATTTAATTTTCTTTAATTCATTAAATCGAAGTGAAGTAAATAAATTTATTTTAAAATACCTTCCATTGTTTGGATCTTAAAAAAAAAAAAAAAACATAAGGGAAAGTAAAATTTTTTAAATATATTAAAATTTTTACTTATATGCCCTCATTTCATTTTTTTTTTTTAATCTTGTCCTCCACCTTTCTTCTCTCACGAGTCTCCTTCCACAATTCTCACCGCCATTCTTTTTTGCTCCATGCCTCTCGCCATTGCATCTCTCTATCTCTCTTTTTCAGTCTCCCATTACTAATCATTTTCTTCTCATCATTGCTTTTGCCACTACTACTAATGGGTATTATCTTTTCATTCATTAAATCACTTGTTCGTGCTAATTTATCCCTTTCCCACCCTTATGGAAATAAATTTTTTAAGGATTGTAGAGTAAACCGGGGAAGAAATTTTCTCTCCCTTTATTTTAGATTACTCTTAAAAGCAAACATTCAGAAAACAGAAAATGGAGTAAACTAATTTACTTCACCCTCCTTTATCTCTACATACCTTGATCCAAACAGAGTGTTAATATTTAAAATAAAATTTATGTATAATTCTAGTCTTTGAATAAAGTTTGGACAACATTACTATTGTCTTTTAAGATAGAATTTCTTAAAGCACTTGTCTGAACACCAAAGCAAATTAAGAAAAATAAAAAGAAAAGTTAAAGGGCACTAGTGTAATTTTGAATGGACTTCATCGTTGACATTTTACCACGATACAGAGGAAGTGGTTGGAAAACAGCCTGCTAAATATTTATCTCAACCCAAAATTTTCTACTACTTGCCTTCACCCAAAACATTTGTGTTAGTTGGGTGTATCTACCGATGACACCCTAATACCCCTTAGGAGTATATACAAATACCAAAGCCAACCCAAACGACGTAGCGTTTATCAAGAGGTAATCCATAATTACTTATACTAACTATTATTGAATTGAAAAGATACCAAAATAATAATATGTATAGTACTTAAGTGATTTCTTCATAAATTACAATTATGATAAACCTTTACAAATATGCAATTTGGGTACTTAAACAAGTAATATGACTCTAACTTTTAACTTTTACGTTAGCTGACTGCAGTTGTCCTAACTGTAACCAACTCTTGAACCAAAAAATTTACACCTGCACACATGAAAAGTTATCATGCTAAGCATAAAGCTTAGTATAGGTTAAATAATACATGACAGTGACTACTCACAGTAATCACAAAATACTTTCATATATAAGAAACACAATAATGAAATGACCGCAAGTACAATATAGTATTAAGTTCCTACATATCCCAAAAATGGGAATCAAAACCATATAGTTCCATCTATCTACATCACATCTTTATCTATAGCCTCTATGCATAAATATCTTTAAGTATCAGTTGTCAACATCTTATAACAAGTTTTATAATGATTCATATATCCTATTTATTAGAAATATAAAATAAATAGATACATATTAATAGCCTTATAGCGTTATCATAATTATATTAAGAACTCATGAAACTCTATATCGGGTTTCATCCATCATGTTATCTTTAACACTTCCTCACTTATTAGTCCATTAGGATTTGGTTTTGCATCAAACCATAAGTGTTTTTTTTTTATATCCAAACATACTTCTCACTCACGCTTAACAAAAACATATAATAAGTATGCCTACATGGGGGTTTGTATCAGGCATTATAATTAATTAGTAGATTAGTAGATTTAGTTAATTGTCTAAAAGTTAGATAAATCAAGACAAACTTTATACATACCTGAAACATTATCAATAGATCAGATCAAATCAATGCATAGCAGAATTGTAGTAGATCAAATACAAATTTGCCTTTTTTTCTTGCAATAGTGGATAATGGGGACAGAAGATACCAATAAGTGGTATCACAGCGTACACCTTGAAGGTATCAATAAAAGAGGCAGATGCCTTAAGGTAGACGAGACATACATCTCGAAGTAGAAGATATTGAAGTGTCATAGAAGTAGTTGCAGAACCCTCTCCTAGGTATGCCTACAATCCACATCCAGGACTTTAACAGACACGGTGAGGATAACAAATAAAAATAGTAACATTAAATTGCATATACAGAAGATACCTTGTAAGGCATTATAGAAGAGACAATAAGTCTTTAAACCATCCATTAGAATTGAAGATACCGAAGTATAAAACATAAGATACTAAATAGTGTCCCAAAACAACTGTTGTTCCATATATGCATGCCTATCTATCCACCACCTAGGCTAAGGCAGGCTTTAAGTTAACATCATGTCAATTCAAACATTTGCAACAATTCTTAGACACAATGCATTGTTAGGTTGCACACCTTTCAGATGATTACCATATTATACTTGTCATATGTATATCACAATCATATGATCTAGACTGATATTCTCTTAATCATATACACCATTATATATCTGCTATCTATCCATGTAACATTCTATTCACTCATTCACGTACAATTCACTAGGGTGAAATAAACATTCTAAATTCACATTCATATAGAGCATGCATTATGCAGGCTTGTTATCAAATTCCAATCACATATACAATTTCAATATTTAATACATTTGAATTATGCATGTATACATGTAGTTTATTGCTAACCAAACTTATGCACCTTTTATTTTCAGAAGTACATTATACATATCTTAATATACTCAATTTGAATTATATAATCTATATTCTAAATCACTTGAGGGTGTCATAAACATATATATTTGGAATATGCATGAAATCACTTATAAGCATATTATTTATCTTGCATGCATTTCATTTGATCAAGTATCTCAATATACCATCTCTTATTTCAAGTATGTGTGTGTTTGTGTGTATATATAGTTATATATAGTTATATTTTACCCTCTTACAAACATTTACAAGGTTTTCTGATTATTCGGGAAAATTCGGATGAGGTTTTATCACTTTTTGGTGAGTAAAACTCACATTTGACTAAACAGGATAATACATATCCCTTTTAATCATGCTTATTACCCATAGATAAAGCTTGATAAGATAGATTATTTATTTGAATAATTTACCCACACAATCCAAAGTCGTTTAGTAAAAGAAAAGTGTTCACATTATTCAAATTTTGTCAAACATATCTTATTTCATATTCTTAATTGTTAATCAAATAATTCATGAATATTATCATGTAAAATACTTTACCAATTTCCAACTCATTTAGAGAGAGAAAATTCAATAAAAATTGCAAATATAAAGAGGTCACGGTGGTCATAGATTTGTGCCCACCATAAGGCCCATGTAAAAAGGGTACCATCTGTAACGCCCCAAAAATTTGTATTCGATATTCTTAACATATTGTAGAGCGTGAAAGATAATTCCGGGATAGTTTTCGGAACAAACGGATTGAAGGAAATAAAGAAATTCAAGAAAATATAATGGTTAAATGTGCTCAGGTCAAGGTAATTCAATGATGGGTAACCCGATGGACAGTTTAGCCTAATAACAGTTTATGAAATTAGGTGTTAAACAATGTTCGGTGGTACAATTTGAGCTGAAAATGAGCTTAGATCGACCTTTAAACGAGACAAATAAATTTTCACCCGACACCGTAGGAAGGGTTGACTGAAAGTTTGACTATACTCTGAATTGATGTATTGACCTTCGAAAATTATTTCGATCTCATAAATATGTTAGTAATAACTTAAATGACCTATTATAAGTAAAAAATAAGTGTTCTGACAGTTTTGAAATTTTTGATTTCGGACCGACTACACAGGCCTTTGGGGCTAAAAATATACCGAAATGATATCGGAATGAGCTAAAATTTTTACCATATATTCTTGAATATATAGTGACATTCGGAAAAAAAATTTCAGGGTAATCCGATATCGGGATCATTAGGAGTGAAAAATTCATATTTTAGAGTGAAAAACCGAAATTGGGTCATTAGGAAGGTCAAATCGGAGATTTTGACCATGATATTTTACATGAGATTATATTTTGGTGTAAGGATCATGTGTGTGTGAGATCATGAAGGTAGGATAAGCCTAAGTGTCTATATGAGTGACAAGTGGCCAATTTTAATGCCATTGGATTCAATAGTGAATGAATGAATCTTGGCCTCACATTTGGCACACATAAAGCAGCATATATAAGGGATAAATGATCTGGAAATCTCCTGGAAAATCGACCATATTCACCTTATTTCTTCAGCCAAACTAAAATCTCCATTTTCTCTCTCTTTTCTCCATTTTCATCTAACCAAGCTTCATTCCTTTGAATTTCCAGCTCAAATTTTAACCTTAGCCTCATAATTTATTCCTATTTACATCTTAAAAGAGCTTGTATCAAAAAGAAGCCAAGAACACTAAGGAAAAAAGTAAGAAAAAGTAAGGAAAATTTTATGATTTTATGAGATTTTGATGATATTAGTGGGAGATATTATATGAGCATGTAGATATTGCTTAGGAGAGTTGATTTATAGTTTTAAATTGCTTAAATTTGTGACAAAAACTCATGAAATATCCTTCTCCATTTTCGGCCAACAAAGAAAATTTAGGGATAAAGGAGAAAGCTTGAAGGAGAAGGGATGAGAAAGGAAGAATATGAGATTTTAGACCATCAAGAGGTATGTGGCTACAAACTACACTCAATTTCATTTAAATTATGAATTTTAGTATAAATTTTACATTATGTAACAACATGAAATGGAAGAATTGTGTGAAATAATTTAAGGTAAAATTACAAGAGAATATTTTAATATGAAGTGAACATAAATATACAAAGAAAATAATTAATTAAGAGTAAGAGCTATATTGGCCGAATAGTAACCCTAAGAATATTAAGTGAAATTTTGATGATTTATAAAGTATTAAATAAAATTTTAGCAAAATAATAGTGATTAAATGTAGTAAAGTGAAATTGAGTTAAAAATAATAGATATGTAGAGAATTATGTATGAAACATAATGATGTTCATATAGAGAATTAATTGATATTAAGAAAAATGCAGCATAAATTGGTATATTATCCTATAAATAAATATTAAAAGCATAAATAGCATAGATTAAAGTATAAAAAGATTTATGATTGTAAAAAGTATATAATGGCCGAAATATATTTAATGGGATGTAAAATATATAATTGATATTTCGTTGAGTAATTAATAATAATTAGGCAAAATAAGGCATAAGAAATATAATAATGTTGATTAAAATGGAAAATAAGGAAGGTACCTAATTATGTAATAATTACATAATGTGAAAAGTTAATGAAACTTGAAACTTACCATGTGTAATTATTTCACTTCACCATGAAATGAATATAATTGGATATATAGTTATGTATGACATGAAGTTGGAGTGAGAAACAATTCATTAGTAGAAAATCTCTTGATGGCTGAATGATGAATATGAATAAATTTTATGGTTTAGTCACAGTTATATGATAATGAGCATTTACGTGATGAATGCCTAAGTGATGAGCTTAATTGAATGTGTTTGTGAGCATGATGTGACTAAAATAGAATAATAAGGGAAAAATAATAATGCAAAATGTGATAAGAAATAAAATTTAATAATGCCCTTAGTGTCAGTGGGAAATCCAGTTATTTGGATAGTGTGGCTAGCCATAAGAATTTATTCTGCGGGATACCATGAGTATATGAGATGTTTGTTATCAGAAATGACCATGAGATATGAGACAAGATAACCGACGTACTATATGCATTAGTACTAGGGTTTTGGTGTCACACCTAGTGGTGGGATCCCCCTAGTACACCGTATTTACGTCCCGTTTATCCAGTTCGTGGTTGTCCACGGCTAGGGATAAAATTATAATTTTATATAAAATCGGGATAAAAGATTAATTATGATAACTTAGATGCCATAAATATAAATAAATAATAAATAATGTGAAAAATAAGATCAATGTGATAAGTAAGGGCAAAATCGTAATTACGTGATAGAATAAGGGTAAGTTGGTCAATTGAAGCAAAAAGAGTTAATAATGAAGTTAAAATAGTTAAATACGACAAAAGGGATAAAATTGTAATTAGTCAAAAGTTTGGGGACTAAATTATAAATTTGCCATTTTTGAGAAATTCAAAGGACTAAAATATAACTTGTACATCGAAAATTAAATAAAAGTCAAACAAAGTTAAACAAGTCAAAATATAAGTTAAATTGGAGAACAAGTCAACTCAGGGATTTAATTGAATTTTTTACATGAAGATTGGTAAATAAATGAAATTTAGTAAGAAAATAAATAAAGGAAATCATAAATGCAAGTAAACGAATATTAAAGTGAAAAACATAAATAATAGGCTTAAAAAGTATGAAAATGTAATTGTGTGATTAAACAGGGGTGAAATTGTGAATTTGAATATTAATATAGCAATTAAAGAAATTAAATTGATTAGACAAGTTAAGAAGGACAAATTGTCAATAGTAAAAATCTTAAGGACCAAAATCTAATTTGTTACCATAAGAAAAATTTCAGGGTTTAAATTGCAATTTATGTACTTAATTTAAATTAAAGACCAACTTTAGGAAAAGTCAACTTTAGGGACTAAACTGAAATTTTCACTTAAGTATAGGAAAATTTTGAAATTAATTCGAAAGGATGAGTGATAAAGAAATTTAAAGTAAATTATAAGTATGAAAAAAAAAATAAATCGTGGATTTATATAATAGGAGAGAATTATAAGGATTTAATTGTGATTTTTTTTCTGTTTCATAAAGAGAGAAATGAAATTTTGCGTAGTTGTATCCACCACTAAGCAACATCGTTGCTTAGCGCTCGGTTTATTGACTGTGCGCAGGAACGGGTACTCAAGGACATAATGGAAGACTGGCATGGCATATACATCGAGGATGAATAAAAGGATAACTGTTAAGTTAGGCTATTTATAATTAGTGACTGGTATGTAATCTATGGAATCATTAGTATAAACGCAATGATATTATAAATATTGCTTTATATATATTCATATATTGAATATATATATGTGAATGTTGTGCTGATATCAGTGTTAGATTTATGTGGAGTATAAGGACATAGGACTGAGCTTAGGGTGTCACACCATCCAAAAGCTATGGTCACCAAATCTTGCTAGTTGTGATCCATCAAAATAGATAGGGATCACGATGGGAACCAAATTTTGCCAGTTGTAACCCATTAAACATTAGCAAAATAATTATCCAGAAGCTAGGTCATGGTGGTCACAAAATCCAGCCAGCCGTGGCCCTTAACAGACTTTTAAAACTCCCTATGACAGCCTTTTTGCTAAACGCTGCATTATGAAATTCTTGATGCAAGTTCATGTTGTTTCCTGTTATTATGTTCCTTATAATTATTTATCTCTTGCCTTACTTGATCTTTATAGTCATATGCTTCTTACATATATAAAAACATGTTATTTTAAAATACATCAACATGTAGTATATGGGAAAAAAACAAGGCATGGATTGAAGCGTATTTTGTGATTATATGTATAAAATCCTTGAGAAGATATCGAAGTGTTTCTGTACCTAGAAATGCAAGATATATGAATTTGTATGTATGGCATGCTTTGTTAGTAAAAATACACAAGTTACTTATTAAACATTGTGTAAATGATAAAAGAAATATGTGGGACTTAGTACATGTTAATATAAACAAATTATGAACCCAAGTTATTATATAATAGATTGATGGCGATAATGATTATTCAAATGGGTGAAAACACATATGATACATGAAATATGTTATACACCAGTGTAATATATAGCTTATTAATTTAAAAATCTACGATTTTAAATGGCTTTTCATGAACATAGATTGATATAAGTATATAGGAATCAAGAAAGTAAACTGGATGTATAAGATTTTCAGTGTCAAAAAGGAATATTGTTATAAGCAAGAACTCAAAAATCAAATGAAATATCTATAGTTAATTGATAGTGGATAGTCAAGTATAATAAAAGGTAAAATAGTTTTGGAGATTTATGTGAATATGGTTCAAATGATTAAGTTACATGCTTAAAGATATGCTTGTATGCGTGCTTGCATTTTGACGATCTTTAAAAGATGTCATCCATATGTCTTATGTTCCCTACTAAGCTTTAGAGTTTAGCAAGGGTGTTTTATCCATGTAGGTTGCAAGAAAAGATTTTCTTTCCAGGGATAATATCTGCAGCAGAAAGGCCAACACAAGAGAGAGATTGAAAGTCATATATATTGTGAGTATAGTCTATTGTTGAGTTCATTTTGATTATAAGATCTTTATTTATAAGGATGTAATGTATAAATGTTTAATAGATGTAAATCTTGAATTGTTCAAAAAGTCTCTTGAGTATGTAGTAAAGTTTTAATATTACAGTACATATATATTGGTTTTTATGATTTATTCAATATCAATGAAAAAATATTTTATGGGCATAAAAGCATAGCAAAGTAAGTTTAATGAAACTGGATATAGTGATTACAGCTAAGTATAAGATAAGGGTGTTACACCCGATGCCGCCACTGATACCACCACCACTGTCGCTACCACCAGCACACTACCGCCACTACTAACACCACCACCATTGTTGTCATCACCATCGTCCCCACCACCACATCGCTGCGACCACCATCGGCTCCACCACCACATTGCCGCTATCGCCACTAACATCACCACCACTACCACCCTCACCATCACTGCCACCACTACCGCCACCACCACCACCACTGCCACCACACTGTTGCCGTCATTGCCACAAATGCCGCCACTTATACAGTCACTACCAGCAATACCATTGCCATCATTGCTGCCACCACTACCGCCCCCACCACCACACTACCACCACCACTATTATCATACCACGACCAAATCTTTTAATTTATAATATTGAATATATAATTTAATAATTATTATATAAAAATTTTATTGTAATTGATAATTTTTTTTATTTTTTGCTCAAATATTTTATCAAATTCGTTGTTTAGATTCATTCATTTTTTAATCTAATTTTGACTTTAGAAAAGCCAATCTTTTTAATAATATACAGTAATTTGTCATTAAATTTTTTCATTTTTAATAAAAATTTGATGTATTAGAAATTGTAGGGGTGTGGAAGCTGGGGGGCAGGTAGGAGACGTCTAATTCTACAGTTATCCATTGCTAAATTCGCAGTAGGCTGCTGCAGAATCATGCCTGTTTCCACCTTGATAAGCACGCACCACACCGGAATCGTAGTCTAATATTACGAGATTGACTTTGACCGCATCAATTCCCAAAATACTTTTCAAAACACTCCACTTTCCTAAATTAAATCTCAATTTATCAATTATTTTTAAATATTATTCAAAAACAATAGCAACTCTAAAGTCTTAATATTATTTCTTAGTTCTATTATTATATAAGGAAAAAAAAAACTCATACAGAAGTTATCATAAATTGGTTGAAACCCAAATGATTGCATTGGTCCGTGAGTTGGCCAATGAATCGAGCGTTGGATCAACCCATTTGGCATGCTTCTCTAACAATTTTTTTTAGCCTATTCAATATAAATAAATATTGCATTTCATTGTTTAATCAATTAGAAATGTAAATCATAAAAACACATGTAATTGTCTATTTTTACCCTTGCATAGTTTACTTTTCAAATATTCTACCGCACATTCTACTTGCCAAAATTTTCGAATATTTTACTGCACATCTCTAGTTGATAAAATTGTACCAATTTTATACCCGTACTTGTAAAAGAATTTACTATTTATTCGTTTTAATAGACCACTTAGAATTTAATGTACGCACCCGTATGACGTGGCATCTCAAAAATAAGTTATGTGCGAATATATCGCCGCGACTTTTAGCTAGTTGTGCAAAAAAGCATTTGCTTTCTGTAGTGCTACTTCGTGATCAATTCAAGAAAGGTTTTGTATTATATCACTTCTCAAAATCATTTAGCAGACCCATCGAAATTTTGTGACTGTATATTGGAGATGAAGAATAACCTGAAGATAGCTGAGCTAGGAAAGCAGCTGAGAAGCTGAAGTACACACAGACATGTGTGACCAAAAAGTAGCTGCATGTTAGTTAGCAGATGCAACAGAGGAGAAGTTCCAGTGATAGCAAAGCAAATCTCCCAAGAGCAATTAATTAGCGCGATTGTTTTAGCTAATATAATTGTAGGTAGTTTTTTTTTAAGCAATAATTGTAGGTAGTTGTATTAGATTAGTTAAGAGGTGATAAATCTTTGTTGAAATTTTATAAATAGTTGTATCAAGTTGTTGAAGCAGTTAATCAATTTTGTCCCTCGTCAGCTATATGTGTCTGAACTTCAATTAATGATGATTTACATTGTTTTCATTCAAACAGCATTAATTAGTTGGGTTTATGGACTTCCGAATATTCGCTTAATCTTTCAAACAAAATTAGACATGCCATTGCGAGTTAAACTAAAGATTTTGAACTCTTGCGAATAATTAAATTTAATTATTTGTTAATCTAAGTAATAGGGTATGTATTTGTTTATTAATGAAGAAATAATCTTTTTCTGTTAGACAAGCTTGATTAAATAATGTGAACTGTCAATTAATAATACTGTATAACTGTCAAACTTCAACATCAGCAATCCTATGAGAACAAAAGTAGTTTTATTGTGTAAAGTAGTTTTACTGTCAATTATTTTAAATTCTTATACTGAGGGGTGAAATTATTATTAATATTCACGCAAGCCTGTTTTTTATTTGAATAAAATAAAACATGATTGCTAATGCTAATGTGATCATTAGCGACCAATATATATATATATATATATATTCTTTGGAGCCTTTGGAGGCAATAAGTGGCTTACCAAAATTGCTCACTTCTCTAACCGTATTGCTCTATTTCCTCAACTTACAACTAATAATTAAGTTCTATAAATATTTTTAAAAAAATAACTTCCATAAATATTTTTAATTAATTTCATCCGTGATCTTTATACTTAACTAATGGATAAATAATAATAAAAAAAATTGTATAATGCAAAAATAACTAATTTCGAAAAATTATCCTAAAAATCACCAATTATGGTTGAAATCAACTATAAAAACTACCGGAAAATACCACCGAAATCCTTGTTAGAACTCCAGCTCAGTGTAAGAGTTTACACATAGGCAAACACGTTACTAAATTACATAGGATATGTGCCACATCAGACTGACATGTAGCACATATACTACGGGCTTGCTAATGTGTATGTCTATATATGAGCTCCCATGCTAAGTTATATCGATATGGAATGCCAGTTTGGATTGTTAATGGTTTTTATAATTGAATTCAGCTAAAATGATTTTTTAGAATAATTTTTCAAATCTTTTTTGGTATAACTGAATCGGATAGTCTAATAATTGTAGGTAAAAATCAATCCCTTCTTTCCCATATGTAAGTTTGGCATTAAGTCCCTGTTACGGTTAAAAAAAATGCTATATACAGAGAAAGAGACTTAAAAATTAAGCTTAATACCTTATTTCCCCCATGAACTTGTATTTAATTGCATTATTCATACATGAACTTTAACTCAGTTTAAATTGCCACCTTAACTCAAATTAATTGCCATAACAAACCACCTTATTTTGCTCATGTGGATAGGGAAGTGTAGTGCACATAAGGAGAGCGCATGATAACTTAAAATGCATACTAGTAACGGTAAAAAAAATAATCCCCTTACAAGATTAGGCTTTCATCTTTCAAAATCCCAATTCCATCTCTAATAGCTTCTTACTCTTTCTCTAGTTTGAATCCTCCTTTTGAATAAGTTGTCTGCTTCAAATTGAGTGACTAATCTTCTCCAATCACTCTGAAGACTTGCTGAAAAATAACCCTAATGGCAAAAACTAATGACGGTGCTCCTATATGCAGGTGTGGACTGGTAGTAGAGATGAAGTGCTCATGGACTTCAACGAATCCAGAGAGAGTTTTTTGGTTGCCAAAATTATCAGGTATTATTTTTAAATTATGGGGTGTTGGGTAAAGCATCATGTTTCTGGTAATGGGTAATGGGTATTTGTTTAAATTTTTCAATCTCTCCTACAGTCTCATCATATTTAAGTTACTATTGTTTGAATTTTTGGCACAGATTGAAAATGATTGCAATTTTTCAAATGGATGGATCCTCTGGTTCCTGATAGATCAAGACGTGTGATAAATAGACTGATTATAAGAGTTAATCATTTGGAAGAACAAATGAAGTTAGAGAGGAGGAACAATGGATTAAGAATTTATGCAGTTGGTTTTATTCTGAAGTTGTTTTTGTCGATTTCATTGTTGTTTGGGGCAATTTTTATGCTTTGAAAAAAAATTAACTATGTTATGTATTGGATGGAGAAATTGTAAGGTTGTTGGTAGTATATATTGAATGCAATTAAAGAATATTTGCTGGTATAGCTTCATATCTTGTTGTTGGCAGTATATGTAATTTGTTGATATGTACATTTGATTTTGTTCCTCTAAAGAAACAAAAGTAATCATCCCTGTTTATTTTATCAGTATTAGATAACTGAAATTTATTGTAAAATTTAAACATTGTTTCATATATACCATAGGATCAGATTCATATCCAGCAAAATCACAAAAAAAAATTGTGATGTATCCATCAGAACAACAAAGTAGCATCAGTTACATCCCAAAATATCAATTTAATATACCCAACACAATATTGCTAAATCATAATACATCATAATAGCAAAGTAGCATCAGTTACAAATACATGAAGTCAACAAGAAAAAACTATGGTTGTGTAGATGAGTTCTTATAAAATTTTATTTTATGGGGTTGGAATCCCAAATCAATGTTATACTTTGTAGCCTTCTGAATTGGTTGAGAAGAACAAACTAAGGTCTCCCTATGTCCTCTTCTCTCAAGCAAATCACCAGTATGCTCATTATACACCAAGCCATAACCATATTGTCTTCTTCCTCTTCCTCTTCCTCTTTCTCTTCCTGGTCTTGGTTTGCCTCGACCTCTTCTTGTACATGTGCCACAATTAGAAGGGCAAGCAATATCATAATGATAAGGTACATTTGCTGAAGGCACTTCTACTTACACAGTCTTCCTTCTACCTCTGCCACCACTAGATACACCTTTTCTTGACTTTGATTGCAAACTGTCTTGTCCATCTAATGGCAACGTATCATTTCCTACAAGTACCCTAATAGCGTCAATTGTTTTTCTCTTCTTTCCTCTGTTTGATCCCTTTTCTGATACAGCTTCTACCATTTCCTGTATTTAAAAGCATTGTATATTTAGCCACAGTTCAAACAAGCATAGATATTCAACATTGTATATTCATTACCATCTGCATTTCATTTATATGAGGCTCATTTTAAGCTTTATCCATTGCAACATTCACATCAGCATTTACAAGATTGGTGGCCTTTAACACAAACACAGTGAATAAGAAAAGTTAAACTACAAGTCATAAACTATGTCATAAAATACAAGTCATAATAGGAAGATACTAGCTTATCTAAGCATCCTCTTTTGTTGTGTCCACATTGGTGACATAAACTACAAGTCATCACTGCACCTCTCTTGAATTTCTTTCCAAACTTTTGCTTTAGAGAATTAGGTGCTTTCTTCACATCTACTCCCCTTTGCACAACATAGTGTCTAACAGTCTCCCTAAATTGGTACACATTTTTAAATATCATACCAACTTCAAACAGAGCAACAGTTGCTGTTGGGTCATAATGTACCCTTATCTTCTCTTTCCTTGATCCCAACATTGGTTCATCATGACTAAATTTGTAACACCCTCATCTGAACAGTCTTTTTCAATACGAAATTAAGCGGTAAGCCAAATTTTTTTCCAACTTAACCAAAATAATCCATTAACTGGCAATACTTATACATTATTCAAATTCATACATTTTACTTGTTGCTTATAACTGTCTAAAGTAACTATTCATTTCATAAAAAAATTCGGTAGCATAACAGCTATAAACTTACTAGCCCCGTGAAAAATAAGATAAAATACAACCTCTCTAAGGTACAACAGTCTATATCAGTACATCTATACATTCCAACCATTCATTCACATGTTGAGCATATTCATTCTAAATCACCTACTAATAATCACACATTTATAGACATAACGATATTACTATCACATCAAACAGTAGTTCAAAATACAGTCCAAACCTCTACTTCAAATATCTAAGTATATACATGCCAAAAATACCGAATAATTACAACTATTTCTTTCTCTTCAGACCTTGCTCCGCTATGTACCAAGCTCTAGCTACTTTTCAGAAGCTACACGCAGTAAACACTACGTGCTGAGCACTAAATATGCTCAGTGGTGACTATGAATCGAAGAATTTCCCAAATAGCATAATTACATTAATTACGCTAAAAATCATTTTAATCTTATCAAAAGTATTTTTTTAACATTTTGAATGGTATTCTCAAAACATTACTAAATTTTTGGCAAACTTTTCACTTTGATCATAAATTTTTTGATTATTTACAAAATTACCCTTCTTGCAAATTATTTACTACAAAATGTCATTATTATGCTTACTTTTTTAATTGACTTTTGGCATTTTAAGCAATTATTGGGTTTTGCTTTAACTTTTTAGGCAAAAGCTCTTATTTAATAAGTCCAGTGCACTTATTATATCATTTGTCATTTTACTCTATTAATTACTACTATTATGGCAAATTTTTAATTTAATTCTCGATTTTTTACTTAATTACATAATTATTATTTTTACACTTTAATTATGGTTTTGCTCTTAGTCATTTATTTTCACTTTGACTTTTTAATTATTTATCAAAATATAATTATTATTACTTTTAACGTTTAATGTCAAGTTATATTATTACTTTGAAAACTTTGCAATTAAGTCTTTATTTCTTTATTTTATTACAAAAAGGTTCTTTTTACATAATTATTACAAAATTGCCATTTTTACATATTAATTGCAAAATTGTCATTAACTTGTTTATTTTTACTTTTCAGTAGACTTTTGGCTTATAAAAGTTATGTTTGGCTCTTGATTGACCTTTTTATACAATATATCATTTTTGATCCTTAATTCTCAATTAATTTCAAATTGCCATTTTTGAACATTAATTATGATATTGGCATTATTTCATTAATTTTTCACTTTCAAATTATTAATTGATATACATTATACCAATTGATCTTTATTTTGACTTTTCCATATAAAATTACATTTTAGCTATTTTTCTTTACAAAAGCTTATTTTTTTTTGGTTGTTTGATCGTTAAATTACCATTTTATCCTTATAAAATATATATTTTTTTCATTTTTGCTCATTACGTAAAATTTTTGAAAAAATTACATTTTTGTCCCAAAATTTTTTATTTCTTTTAGTTAAGTTCTTTTTCACTTTTAACTTCACTTTTAGCTTTTTTTTTTGTTTACACTTTTAACTTATTCTTTTCATAGTGCCCATAGTACAATCCTGATAGAAAGTTCTCTGATAGGATATACGGGACGTGAATCCCACAGGATCACACACAGTACAGTATTGAGAAACGATCCCGAAGGATTAAGTCTCATAGAGCAGATATCATATCAGTACAGATAGAGACTATGGAGATCAAAGATCCTACCATAGTAAAGCAAGTCGCCATGACTTGCACCGCAGTATAAGGTGTTCTTGTGGCTAGCCAATTATATCCTGAGCAAGACTTATACTGTCTGACTATTGCTAAGGGCAAAATCACTTACTTTCAAAATATTTTTCAAATTTTTAACAATTGCAAATGCTTTTTCAAACAGTACATTTTGTCAATCAATTTTTTTCAGTACTTTAACTATATAGTAATTTTTTTCTTTTCAGTCACTTTTTCATTGTCTTTTATATAGTTCGTGAATTATGTCATCATAATTCACTATGGTCACCTTACACATTATCTTTTTCAAAGTCTTTTTGTTTCACTATTTTAACCAGTTATTCTTTCAGTACTTTTTACACGTTCTGTAAATTATATCATTATAATTCACCATTTCTTAGCAATTTATGAATTATTTATTAATAATTCAATATTTTGACTTTATGTTTCATTTTACCTTTTTGACTTTTGACAATTTTCTTACTTTTTCTGTCCGAAATAGCGGTCGTTCGGAATATGCAATACTTTTATACGGTTTGTGAATTATTTTATAATAATTCATCATTTTATTATCGATTTATAAATTATTTTTCAATAATTCAATAAAGTCATTATATACACTATACTTTTTATGGTCTTTTTATTCCAAATAAATTAGCCGAGTTACTTTTTTTAACTAATTTTGGACGGTTTATGAATTATATCAATATAATTCATTATTATTATTTTTTCACTTAAATTGCGATTTATAACTTAATAATTCAAAAATTTTATTTTGTACATATTTAAATATTTCTTCAAAAATATTCAAATATTTTCTATAAAAATACATAAGAACATTATTTACTCATTTCATGCATTATTTCACAAAAATTCATTATTTTCATTAGTTGCATAATTCAATAATTATTCCAAAAATATTCAAATATTTTTTATAAATTTCATAAAAATTTATAGATAACTTATTTCATGTCTAGTATCAATTAAAGTCTTAATTCATCAAAAAAACCTAAAATACACATTTTTTCTCTTAGGGATAAAATTCGGCCACCAAAAGAATTGCTATTTGAAAAATTATTTCAATTAAATTAAGCTTACATTTAAGCATAATTAAAGTCCAATTTCATTATTCTAAGACTAATTTCAATATACATACATTTGACTAATTTTTCTTTAACTTACATAAAAGAAAATTCATACACTTTAGGGAAAATTAAAAGATTTCATAATCACTTACCTATTTCCCATGCTTAACCTGCCTTAAGCTTCCTTTTTCAAGCCTTGAACAAAAAAAAAAATCATTCTTTACAAAAACTTCCTTAAGGGGCCGAAATTTTCTTCAACAAAACATCAAAATTTCAATGGTTTTAGCTCATTTTGACCTCAAAAATGAACTCTAGGCACCCTTAAATAAAATTAAAATCAACAATTCCTCTTACCTTTAATTGACACATAAGCCTTCATCACTTGATTTTCCTTGATAATCTTCCTCTAATCGGTGGTTTGAGGATAGATCAAGCAACTAAAAAGGCTGAAGATTATTTTTAGTACTTTAATCAAGAGAGAAAATGAAGGAAAATTTGAAGAAAAAATGGTGGAACTGTGGTTATGGTGGTTTGGTTAGGGAGAGGAAGAAGGAGTTGGCGAGAATGGCAAAAAAATCTTAGATTTTTTTTGCCTTTTATACCTCTCATAAGTGGGCTTGGGCTTAGGCAAAATCATGGGCTTTATCCAATTAAATCAAAATCCATTATTTATCCAATAAATGATTCTAATTAATTTCTCTCAATTTCCAACTCCAAACCACTTCAAAACTAATTTTACCATTTTTATCATATCAAAAATAGGCTGTACACAAAATTTCAACCCAATCAAAGTCCGTTACCGATCTGATTTAATTAAATCGATCCGATTAAAAAATACCGGTGTTACCGAAAATTTACTTTTTGTAGCCAAAATAATCTACACATTATTTTAGACACATCTACAATTTTTGATAATTTTTAGATTTCATTTGCTATTTTTAACAGCTCAGTCAAATCTTAGTCAACACAGTTAACCTAAAACTGATCCGCTTCGTTTTTCGTGTTTTTGACTTTTGGAAGCCTATTTGAACTGAATTTTACCTCAAATTTTAATCCCGGACTACCCATGACCCATATTTTTCGATGATCCAATAATTTCTTTTTTCACCTCCGAGTATACTTTTCAACCCTGATGCACTATTTACAGTCGAAAAATATTATTCACAGCTGACCTGGTGTTCAGGCCATTACAAAATTCTTCCCCTTCCCCTTCCCCTTCCTCTTTATTGCATTAAGATCATATGTCATCACTATCAAAAAAATGTTTCATCTATACCCAACTGACCTGTATGTTTATCTGATTGCTTCCCCCTAACATTATCAAAATCCGGATCTGTTCCAGCTTCTCCTAAAGGTACATTATTTTATCTCTTAACAAATCTTTTCTTTTTATTAAATTTCAGACTCCTCAATTCTTCCCTAGCCTCTCTCAACTTTTCATAATTTTCACTATCCTAACCAAAGTCTTTATCCTCATCATATAAACTCTCTTCACTCTTACTGCTTTTCCATCCTATTTCACCACCTTCTTCACAATCTATATTTTCTTCTAACTCAAGATTT
Source organism: Excoecaria agallocha (assembly GCA_037975025.1). Taxonomy (NCBI): domain Eukaryota; kingdom Viridiplantae; phylum Streptophyta; class Magnoliopsida; order Malpighiales; family Euphorbiaceae; genus Excoecaria; species Excoecaria agallocha. Next base: position 55,371,017 of record CM075808.1, read on the forward strand.
GTATTTAGGTTCCTAATAGTACTACCTACCATATCCCCTGCTTTTTCCCTTTTATCCTCACCTCTAACTCCTTTTCCTTTTTTCTTTCCACTCAAAGATCTGCCAACAAAAATCCTATGGCATGCAATTTCTTTCCTCTTTCTACTTGAAGATTTTGCTCTAGAAAAGCTAACCCCACTATCCCCTATAGGGACCACATTTTCACCCCCCACTTTCCCTGTCATTTAAACAATCACATACATGTGCATCTAAACTAATGCGTACAAGGTGAACATTAATCTCGTCCCCATCTTTTACTTTTTCTATTTAACTCAATTAAATTGACATCATTTTTAATCAACAACCAAGACCAATTATTATTAACTTTACATGTATAACCAACAACTTTATCATATCCTAACTCTTTAGTGATTCTGTCAAAATAAATAACGGTAACACAATCAACATCATTTTGAAAAACCTCCCTATCTTTCCCACCAACATACCTTGACAATGGATCTGCTACCATTTGTCCACCGTGGTGGAAATGCCACTTCGCCACACTTTTCATTACTCAGTAATTGACTACAAATCATGTTTCAGTTGAATAAACTAAGATCAATCTTCTCATGCTAACACCATTTGCCTTTTTTTTTTTTTACAGAGGTAACGAACAAATGGGGGAAAATATGTTTGTGCTTAGGTTAATTTCACTTAATTTTTTTAACAAGTGCCACGTGTCAACCATGCATTGGTTAATATCCACATCAGCAACGTGTGTTTCTCATGCAGTGATATATTTCTGAGCTTTATTGGAAAGGTGGGTTGTTATGGCAGTTGATTTAAGTTAAGGTGGCGATTTAAACTGATTTAAAGTTAAGGTATGAATAATGCAATTAGATACAAGTTCAGGGAGGAAATAAGGTATTAAACCTAAAAATTAACATTCTTTTTTTTTTAAGAAAAAAATTAACTTTCTTAATACTCTTAATTCTGACATTTGATCTCTTCAAATCCGGCTCTGTAATACGTAAATAATTAAGTATTATTTTCTTTTTGAAAGCATGTACAACATGAAAAAGAAAATGTTAAGACAACTGTAGAACACTAGAAGGATTACGTTATACAGCATATATATATATATATATTGGAGAATTGGCATATCCACTTAGAAGGATAGAGATTTAAATTATATAAAATACTTGATGATTGTATTTATTTTATTGATTTTCCTTCGTAATTTCTTTTACCATTAAGCATGACGATCCATATAAGTGTTTCGGCATAATTTCTAATAGACTATACTATGTTTCGATGAAAGCTTCAAATCCAATAATACAAGAATCCAAAGTTTTTAATATAATGCTTATGTATAGAATGAGACATAAAGATTTGACATATGGAAACCTATAGTGTGTGTGTATATATATATATATATATATATGCAGTTTCTCCTATGACAGAATTAATTTGCTTATAATAATAATAATAATAATTGATTAAAGAATTAATTGTTGTGAATTGCCAAAAAGCTGGGTGTGGAATTAATAGAAGCTGTTAGTTTTGCTTCAATGCCAAGGCAGTGGCAACTCTCATCTATCTGGAAGGTAAAATTTCTCAGTCAACGGCTACCTAACACAACGAACCGGCCAAGTCTGAAATAATTTTATTTGTTGAAATTAAAGAATAGATTAATTAGTTAAAATTGATGGGGAAAGTCTGGACAAGACAACGATATGAATAAGACACAAATAAGCACTTCGTAACAAGTCAAGTCAATAAACTAAATATTTATCTTAATTGGTCATCTAAAGCAAACATTCTAATTTTATGATTGGTTAGTTCCTCAAAATACAGCTTCGTAGGATTATGTCATGAATGAGTTGACAAAGACTATGATATGGAAGATTTTTTTTTTTAAAAAAAAATTGTTCAAGATTTCAAACGAAAATATATAAATTAATCATCCTCCACTAATAGACTCAATAATATAATAGTATTAGTCAAGTAATATTCATTTGTCTCAAGTTAATTAAGGGTTCGAAATAACCTTCACGTCAAAAACACTTGAGTAATTTCCTAGAAGTTTAAAGTCAACAATCTTATTGTTTGATAATTCAAAAGAACGGTTTGAGTGATTAAGAACAGCCAACGAATTTGCAAATATTTTTTCTAATTTCAAAAAGAAATTAAGATAGTAAAACGCGTTTTAATTAGAGGATTAAGAAAGTGCTGTTAATCTGTCAAAAGAAAAAAGAAAAAAAAAGATTAATTAATTAAGTTCATGCATTTGGAAAACGACCAACGTTAGGAGATTCATTCGATATATTTCTTTTTCTTTTTCGATTGTGTCATCAATGACAATATATATTTTTAATTGATTAGCACGTAATAAAATTTTAATCCCGGTTTATCTTTAAAGAGACATTTTAACTATAAAATTGATCTCAAGTTCGAGCATTCATTGCTCATATATACGTATATAAAATCAATTTTTTGAAAATTGTTTTCTGCATGGATAACAACTCACAAAATATATATCTAAAAAATCAATATAAAGAATATTTCCTTAAGGGAAGAGTTGATGTGGAAACAACGTTATGCTCTAAGGTCCAGTAATTGAAATTAAGAGGGTGACGGAAATACAAAATATTTTCAAGCTGTTGCCTCTAACTGTAGAAAAATTAATTACATTTATTGCTTTAGAAAAATTAACTGTAGAAAAATTAAGGCCTCGGCTCCCGATGGTCTTCTACATTAATAATTCAAAACACTACATATATATTCCATATGATTAAAATAATTAATCTATAAAAAAATTGAATAATTAACATAAAATTTAAAAGCAAGATAACTAAAGAACATAAATAACTAAACTATTATTTTGTTTTTATAATAAATAACTTTATTACTTCAAAGCCATATGGAGACTCCAAATTATAAACGTACTCTAATTCTCTTTCAAAAGAATCATATTCTAAAATTCACTTTTCTACTTTTGATTGGACTTTTTAGAAAATGGGCAACTATTTTTTCTTTTATCTTTTTCTTATTTTACTAGGAATTTGTATATGTAATAACTAGCTTAACGTAATCAAGAAAAAATTATCCGATAAAATAAAAATAAAAAAAATAAAAATGTTAAGTTTAATCTAATATTGAGATGCAAAGCCATATGGAGACTCCAAATTATAAAACGCACTCTAATTCTGTTGCCAAAGAAATCATTATTCTACTATAATAAGAATAATTCATTTCTACTTTTGATTGGAATTTTTTAGAAAATGGACATCTTATTTTATCCTTGTTTTTTTTCTTTTCTTATTTCAATAGAATTTGGGTATATAATAGCTAGTTTAATGTAATTAAGAAAAGTTTATCTAATAAAAACAAAAATGTTAGTTTAATTTAAAATATATAGAGGGTTATTTAAATATAATTTTTTTGCCTAGTCTATACGTTTATAAATAGTAAGTATAGAGAGATTAAGTTGTTTATTTTTTATTTTTTATTTTTTTAATATATAGTCTTCCAGGTCCCTTATTAATTAATTAAATTTCTAGGGCACAGGGCAGGTTTTTTTTTAAGAAGTAAAAATAATTTTATTCTTAGAATATAAAAAAATTGTGTAACGGGCAAAAGTTTGATAATATTTTAAGAGTTTAAATTTATTTTTTGAAGTTCAGGAAAAGTATAATGCAAGTTAATGCGATTTTTCAACAACGGTCTCAAATCTTTTCATTTCACAAGGCAAGACTTTCCAAAAGGGAAACACGAACTCCTCGAGATAATTCAAAGTGAGATAATAACTCAAATGGATCATGTCAAACTTTTTAATATATATATATTATCTTCTTAAAATTTTAAAAGCTTTTATTAAAAATAAAAAAATTATAAAAATTATGTTATATAAAAAGTTAAAATTTATAAAAATATAAAATAACTCAAATATATCAACCCAATCTATTCATATAACAGGTCGAATTGAATTATTTGGCTGGTGAGCGAATTGGGTCAAATTTTAATTGGTTTACTTATTAGTAATTCCATGTTTGCTTTCGCTAGCCAAATGTGAAAATTTTCGCTAAATCAATTTATGATATAATTCTTAAGATGAATTCAGTTAATATTCTTACCATAAACTTTTATTTTGCGGTGCAATATGATGGACATTATTAGAAGTAAACTAGAGAAGCATATGTAAAGTGTGTGCATTTAATATTATATTCAAAATAAATATAAGCACAAAAATAAAAATCATTATTGACTTCGAGTTTTAGCATTTCTCGTGCAAGTAAATTCTTTGTAAGACTTGTCTTTAGTTTATGGATATATTTGATGGCCTAACTTAAGCTGGATTGATAACGAAGCTTCCCCTAACGCATACATTAATCTCAATTTCAAATCCCTAATCACAAAATCAATTTCCAAATTATATATATATATATATATATATATATATATATATATATATATATATATTAGGAATGAGCATAGACCGGTTAATCAGTTCATTAACAATTTTCTTAAACCAGTCCATTACTATCGGTTAACCGCTATATCAGTTTCAGTTTTTAACTCAATTTTTCGGATCGGTTTATCGATTAACCATTAAAAAATTTTAATATATAAATTTAATAAATTATACAATTTATAATATTATTTTTAATAGTTAAAAATGCTTTAAAAATGAAAAAAAATACTAATTAAATACAATATCCATTAAAATAATCAAAATAAAAATAAAATTTCCATAATTAATTATAAAAATTAAAAATATTTAATATACAACTAACAATAGAATGCTAATTATGCACATAATTTTAATATTTATTTACTAAAATAAATATATTTTACAAAATTATATATCATAATATTTATAAATTACACAAAAATTGAAAAATATAAGTGTAAAATTTAAAATATAATTAATAAAATATATATATATATATTTGATTTCGGTTTTGAATCGGTTAACCACCGGTTTTTAAAATAAAAATCATAAATCTAAAATTTCAGTTCGGTTAACATAAAAATCGGTTCGGTTTCGGACCGATTTTCGGTTAACCATGCTCATTCCTATATATAACCTACCATTTCACGCAATCCAACTTAAAATTATGACTCCATCAACTCAATATATGCCTATAAATATTAGATTGCGAGACACATCCATCTCCAAACACAGAATTTAGCTAATTAATTATCCCTAACCTTCTTACTTGCAAAATTTTTGAGCTCTTAATTATTTATTTAAACATAGTTTTGAGTTTTTTCTGCTTCTTCATCTATCTTTTATTGCCATTTATTTGGCCCCTACATGGCTCGTTTTCTATTTTTGCTAGTTTCTGCTTCAGCTCTTCTAGCTTATTCACTTGCTTCCGCTGCAATTGTAGAGCATACGTTTCATGTAATTTCCTTTTCTTTCATTTTTCTTGTCTTACTAAGCTACAGGGACGGACTAGGTAAAAGGATGGGTGGCCGAAAATTATATCTGAATGGTCTATAAAGTTTGGGAATCAAATTGTAATTATTTCTTTTTTTTTTAAGAACCAAATTGCATTTTTTACAAATAAAATTTAAAAAAAAAATAATTTGGAAAGGCCACAATACATGTAGTTCCATCCCTGCAAGCTATGCATAACACAACATACTTTCAATGAATTATTTTTCCAAGTTAAATAAATATACGTTCTTTTATTGTTTTCAACGCATTTGCATGACTAAATTAATTTGAGTTGAACATAATGTTAAAGCTGATATCAGTTGACAATATCTATCTAAAACATAGAAAATTAAAGCTCGTCCCTATAATAAATATATAATTTGCTTCTTGTACTTTCTACTTTTTCACTTAGCTCCATGCAATTACTTACTATAGGTGCAAAATCTTACGGTCCGCCGGCTGTGCAATGAGCAAGTTATTACTGCGGTGAACGGTAGCCTCCCTGGCCCCACCATCAAAGTTCGAGAGGGTGATACTCTTATTGTTCATGTGTTCAATAAGTCTCCCTATAATATGACCATTCACTGGTAATTAACGTATTTTAATATCCAATCAAGAAATATTTATTATGTCATTTTTTCTCCAACAACTATATTGATGATGTGAAATGAATAGAATTTTAAAAATCAACTCAATTTATTTAATTGTTGTTGGTGGATTTAGGCATGGAATATTTCAAAAGCTCAGCGCTTGGGCAGATGGACCTAATATGATAACTCAATGTCCAATATTGCCTGGAAATAGTTATACTTACAAATTTAAAGTCATTAAACAAGAAGGTACTCTTTGGTGGCATGCTCACGTCTCTACTCTCCGAGCAACTGTTTATGGGGCACTCATTATCCGTCCACGATCCGGTCATCCCTATCCATTCCCTAAACCCCACAAAGAAGTTCCTATCCTATTAGGTATAACTTATATTTATTCACAAAATTATTTCGTTTATTCTTTAGTTCTCCAGATAATTAATTGTTAATCATGCTATATATTGTAATTTTAAATTTGACTGATGCAGGAGAATGGTGGAATGCTAACGTTGTTGATGTCGAAAATGAGGCACTTGCTACTGGTAATGGACCTAATGTTTCAGATGCCTATACAATAAACGGGTTGCCGGGTGATTTTTATAACTGCTCTCAAAATAGTAAGTACTAATCATTATTTTATGAAATAAAGTACATATTTCATCAAAATTTTTTATGACTTTATCAATAACAATTTAATAGGGTTGTTGCCATTTTCTTTTTTTAATTGATCAGGGATGTACGAGCTTAAGGTGGAGAAAGGAAAAACCTATCTCTTACGCATAATCAATGCTGCACTCAATACTCAACTCTTCTTCAAAATTGCTAATCACAAGATGACTGTTGTTGCCATAGACGCCTCCTATACCAAACCTTATGTGACAGATGTGGTAGTGACCGGTCCCGGCATGACCACCGACGTTCTTCTAACAGCGGACCAGCCGGTGGGATCTTATTATATGGCAGCAAATCCATACGCTAGTGCTCCAAATGTGCCATTTGCTAACACTACCACAAGGGGTATCATCAAATATGAAGGATGTGCAACCAACACCACACCCTTTATGCCTCAAATACCAGCCACCAATGACACCCCAACCGCCCATAAATTCTACTCCAACCTCACTAGTCTAGTCGGTGCCCCGCACTGGGTTCCGGTTCCTCGCCATGTGGACGAGCACATGTTGGTGACAGTTGGGCTTGGACTTGAGCCTTGTGGAGCCAACGGCACTTGCCAGGGTCCATTGGGACAGCGGTTTTCGGCTAGCATGAACAATGCATCTTTTCAACTTCCAACAAGTTTGTCAATTTTAGAGGCTTTCTTTTACAAAGTTAGTGGAGTTTATACACCCAATTTCCCAAATGAGCCTCCGGTTAAGTTTGATTACACAAACAGTAACTTGAGCTTGGATACGTCCTTGCTTTTTGCTCCAAAATCAACTAGTGTAAAGGTATTAAAGTACAATGCTACGGTGCAAATGGTGTTACAAAACACTGCCTTGCTTGGTATTGAGAATCATCCCATACATCTTCATGGTTTCAATTTCCATGTGTTGGCTCAAGGGTTTGGGAATTATGATCCCATCAATCACCCCAAAAAATTCAATCTGCTTGATGCTCAAATGCGTAACACTATTGGAGTACCGGTGGGTGGCTGGGCAGTTGTCAGATTCGTAGCCAATAATCCAGGTTAATTCTGCTCTACTGTGAATAATTATAATTAACCCCACTTATTAATATATAAATAGGAAAATTTTTAATTAACAACTACCCCATATATTGGCTAAAAATTATTATTTACAAGAAGCCAAAGTTGATTTAACTTTTTTACGATATATTGACTTTTTTTAGTCAGCTTGTTAATTATAAGAAATAAACTTTGATTTCCATGAAGCAAAATTAACCCAATTAAATTCTTGGCTGAGTTTTATATGTGGCTGCACCCACAAACCAAGATAGTAGATATGAACATGTCATTTAATTAAAAATGACGCATCAGCCATATGGAATTTAAATCTTAATATTCTTTGTAGTTATCTCACAAATTGATTGAAAAATTTAATTGATTTTTTTTTTTTTAATTTCTTGTAGGTGTATGGATAATGCATTGTCATTTGGACGCACATTTACCATGGGGATTAGCAACAGCTTTTAAGGTGGAAAATGGACCCACTCCCCGGTCTACCTTGCCACCTCCACCCGCTGATTTGCCTAAATGTTAGACTAGGCATCAATGGATCGTCTGTTCATCAATATTCCGTCGCACTGTTGTTGAATTAACTAGAAGTGTATTATTTCCTTAAATTAAATTGCGTCATTTTACATTCATTTTAATTAATTTTGTTGTTTTCTACAACATAAATGTATTGTAATAGTCTAATCATTTGTTATGATCTATTCTTCGTCAATTGTACCGATTTCGAATTACTTTTTTTGAAACATTTGTTCATTAATTAAGATGTCTTATTCATATGAATAAATATTTTGCTATTTTCATTATTAATTTATATCATTCTTACTTTCTTTGTATTATTTATATGGGTCGATGGGTGTGTTTCTAATAATCAATGGTTTATAAATAAACATGCGAGTATATAGTTAATTAATTAATTCAATTATTTAGTCCAGAAAGAAATCTCTTTTGATTTGATTGTCGGCCTATTGCAATGCTAAAGTATTCCGGTTTTTGTGGCAATAATAAATTGGAGTTCAAATTTCTTAATCATCAAGAAAGAATATGTAAAACAATCAAATTAATTACAACGATAAACGAAAATTCATTTACTCAGGTAACACTATGCTTTATTAAAGGATAGATCCATGGACCTTCATTGCCTTCGTAGCCCCTCATATTTTCCATCTATTTCTTATAATCTCTTTCTTTGCCCTAAAATAAAAAAAAATATGTCCTCACTACTTTATTAACCTGTAAATTATATTTTTGTGTATATGAAATTTAAAAATTGAAAATTGAAAATCCTTTTACTTATGCTTTCTTTATCTCAAGTTACTGACTTGACAAGACGAAAATGGCGCTCTCTCTCCCCACTCGTCACCCGCAACCCTCCCCGCCATGCACCCTTCCTCTTCCTTGGTTCGCAACCATCTCCCTTCTCATGCTTCTTCTAGTGAGCACAAAAGGCGGGATTATGGCAGATCAGGAGTGGAACCACCATTTGGTGTTGATCCCTCCAAAAAAAGGTTTGATTTTTTAATGTTTTTGTGGACAAATTACCAGAAGGATGGCCTAACTTTGGATTAAAGAAAATCTTTTCTTGGTATGGACTTGTTGAAAGTGTCTCTGTCTCGAAAAAACTGAGTAGAAGAGGAACAATTTTTGGCTTTATCAGATTATCTAGTGCGAAAAATATTGAAAAAACCATTGGAAAGTTAAATGGTTCTTGGTTGGGGAATAGGCAAATTCAAGTGAACTTTGTATGGTACATGAAATGTTATTAAAACCAGACTAGATAAAGAACCGGTAAGGCTGAAAGTTTATGATCTGACTGGTTCGGTTGGATTCAACCGAACTTTTTTCTTTTAAATAATATTATTTAATATAATTTATAATTACCACTATATAAAATATATATATATATAAAGATTCAAAAAAAAATCAACATTCATCAAGCATGCACCTAAATACATAAATATAAGTCTCAAACATTCTAATAACAAATCACAAAACATCATAAATACTCTTCAAATGCAAGTTTAAACACATTCAAATAAATTCAATATCTCAAAAAACTGTAAATTTTAATTATTAAATTTCATGAATTAGTCATTAATTTGGCTATTAATTTTCTCTTTAATTGTATGATAGTCCAGCCACAACTTTTTGCTTTTTTAATTTTAATTCTAGTCAGAAAAGCTTATGATTATTTTTCTAGCATAAAATGAATTATTAATGGAATTTTTTAAAATGGCAAAAGCCTAAGTGTGCAATCTGATGAATTCAACATAAAAGTTCCAAGTACAATTTATAAAATCCATCATTTTAGTTTCTTTTAAAAATGGATAAAATCATTAATTTAACATATGCCATGTAAAATTATGAAGGAATGCCAACGAATCTCATATAATCAAATTATTTTAAATGCCAAGTAAAAGAAATGGAATATCGTATTGAATTAAATTAGCCAGGGAAATGTGCAGAGGCTAAACAAAATTGTCAATTTCTCTTTTGTCTAAATATAAGGCTTAGCATTTAGAGCTAATACTTTCTGGCTGGAATAAAGCTTTTCAAGGGCCAAGTTACTCATCACCCCCAACAAATCCCAGGGCACTTCTCCTGGCCAAAGCCTCAGGGAATCCAATTTCTACGAGTCTCTGTGTCTTTAATACTGGTCAAAATAATCTTAAAATATATTGAAATTTGGTCTACTGCTGTTCAGACCCTTTTCAATTTATAAAGTTTTTTAAAATTTTTATTTATTTATTTATTTTGTAGTTTGTTTCTCTTCATTTTTTATTATATATATTTTATTTTGACCTATTTTCTATATTGTTTTAAATTTGCTTTTAGCAATAATAAAATTAATTTAATGTATTAGAAGATTTTAAGTTCCACTCTTTATTTTCCACTGTAAAGGAAACCACGTGCAACGATGATGTTAGCTTGGTGTGGAGCAGCAATCAGATTGGTGAATGGGGATCATGCATGGGTATAGACCGTTGACTCAAGGTTCATAATATATTTTGATGATAAGCAAAATAAAACTAATTGGTTTGGGCTTTTAAAGTTAAACTGTGCAGGTCTATGAAGAATTTTTGCTCGTGATCAATCAGAAATAGATCAGGGACAGGATTGTGTTTTACTCCTATCATAACAGAATTAGACCTATTTATTCAAATTCAATTTGAAGGCTTTATTTTCTTTAGGAAACCTTTGTAAGATCATTTCTTAGGGTTCACATACTCACACTCGTTATTTGCTAAAATTATTTATCTCATTTAAAATATGATTTCCTTCCTAAAAGTATAATTTTCAAATCTATTATTTTCTAACAAGGAAAGTAAAATATTTTTCAACTATCAACAAATGTTTTTAAGGAAACATTTTTATGAAAAAATATTCTCTAGCCGTTAAATTGTTATTAGGAAATCCCAAAATCAGTTTTTAAAACAATAAAATGTTTTTCAAAAATATTGTAATTATGTTTACACCTAACAGCTATAATAACTTTTCCTATATATTGTTGTTTTTCAAAGTATAAAATATGAGTGAAACACTTTAATTTCGAACATCATTTTTGTTGTGAGTTTCACTTCATCACGGGCATCATTCACATGTCCTTAAGATAATTATAATTTATACTTGTAATCGTTTTATAGTGAGATTTATCAATTATATGAGATAATTTGGGTTAGGTTGCTAGGACATAAGAAAAGAAGTTAGTAAGTGTTTAGGTTATTTTACTTGGGAAAAATAACTACGTGTTTGGATCCTTTTACTTGGAAAAAATGATTAATGGTTTTTGAGTTTTTCACTTGGGAGAAAAACTTGGATAGCTATCATGTAATAGGCTTTTGACTATTGCTCGCAAATGGAGTCACCTTATATGAGAGAAACTCTTAAGACGAGTTGTCTTAAAAAGAGGATGTAGTCTTTGACCGAACCTTTATAAATCGTTGTGTCCTCTTCTCTCTCTCTCTCTCTATATATATATATCACCTTTTTACGTATGCGTTGTTGTTTATTGCATGTCTTTAATTTCTATTCATTAATGAACATCGACATCAAGCAAAAGTTTAAAGGATAATTTTATTTTGCATTAAGCTGCTCATTAAATTAACATTGAGAGTTATTTCATTGATAACATATGATAATATGAGCTAGATATAGTTAATTTTGTTCCACCACTGCTTAAATATTTTAATACTCTATTCATCCCCTTTAGAGTATATTTGGGACTCACATAGATGACTCATGAGGATGGTGCAAGCATCTCAAATTACTTCTTTATTTGCTAAAAAGATAAAGACTTATTAGACAGCAGAAGAAACAGTAGAATGCCGGTAAGGAGAGTCGGTGGTTGTGCTACTGGGAGACCAATGGTTGTCCGGCTAGAAGGCATGCTTGCTATTTGCAGTGAGGCTTTCTCCATTGAATCCAGGTTAAAATTAGGTGAAATTCCTAATCCATTTTGAAATCGGTTATAGTATATATATATATATATATATATATATATATATATATATATATATATATATATATATATAAAACCAAAACGACAATGTTCTGGTGTTTAGGACAAAAATCAGCTTCTGACTGGTTTAATGGTTCACTGATTTTTTTTCGATTTCATCCAGTTCAATTCATTTTTTTAATCATCCGATTTTTACTAGTCAAACCAATCAGACCTGCTGATGGTTCCTAGTTAAATCGGTCTGACTATATATTTGTTCCGATTTTTATTAACATTGGTATGTTAATAAGAGGGAAAAGGTCAACGTTGTTTCTATTGATAGTGAAACTACCTTTTAGATATACATGTGTATAGGGCTATACTTGCACATATTTATCTTATGCTTAGCTATATCTATTGTTAACTAATCTTATCATGTATCTAGTACAAATACTACAATGTAACTATGAGTTATTAAGGAGAGAAATAACAAAGAATTATTTTCCCCTCATCTTCTTCCTTTTACTCTTTTAAATTTACATGGTATTAGAGCCATGTCAAACACCTCTTTTGCTGCTACCACTAGCATCACCGTCGTTACTCCCCAACGAGCACCTCCCTCTATTTTTTCCCCTGCCAGTCATTACCTTTTATGTTAAACTCACCACCTAAAACTACCTAGCATGGAAGAATTAATTTCTTTCTATTCTAAACTTTTAAAATCTTAATGGACTAATTGATGGATCTTAACCGAAACCTCTTCCTACCTGACCCTCTCCTTCCAATTTTGAAATTCAAGAACCAAACCTAGATTATGAATCTTGGTTCTGCAAAGACCAAATGTTGCTTTTATGGTTATTCTCCTATCTTGCAAAAGAAAATTTTCCCTATGTTAATGGACTAACATCCTTTCGTGACGTTTGGGTTGCGCTTGAAAATTCTTTTGGCTCAATATCTCAAAATAAACAATTGCAGCTTCACATCGAATTACAAGAACTAAAGAAGAATGATATATCTGCGTCTCAATTTTTTCAAAATGTGAAACCTTATTTGATGAATTATATGCTGCAAGTAAACCTCTCTCCTATCTGAATTCAATGCGATTATATATTGCAATATTGGCCCAGATTATCATAGCATTATTGCTACCTTAAATCTGTGCACTGAGCCTATTTCTTTTTATGAGCTTTTATGGGTAACTCGTTGCATATGAGATTCTTCTCAAAGCTAACTTAACCTTAAAAGCTGTAGAACCAATTCTTCCCACTCCTTTTTTAAATCGCCAATGTAACAACAATAATTTCGACCTAAGTTGAAATAATCAATCTAATTCAAACGATAATAGGTCAAGAGACCCATGCCAAATATGCAATTGAGCCAATCACATGGCCTTAAATGTCACTGTTTTAACCAACGTGCCAACAATAGCAATCCAAACAATCAACCTTTCAATGGCTACTCATCACAGTTCAACATAGGCACTCCATGCCTTTTGTTCCCTTAAGCCAATTATACAACCATGCCACCACTAGAGGTGAGTGAACTTTGGTCAAAATTAAAAAATAGAACCAAATTGATTGAATTTTTTAATTCGATTCGATTTCGATTTAAAATTTTAGAAAAGTTTGGTTATTTCGATTTTGAAAGGAGAAAATTGTAGAAAAATCGAACTGACCGAAGTTCTACTTAATTGGGTAATTTTTTTAGTTTTTTAATTAATTAATTGGGTAATTATTTTGTATATGTAAATTATTTTATTTTGAGTTGCAAATTATATGAGTAAATTTATCAATTATTAATATCTATTTTTTAGTTGATAGTTTGAAATTTTGATGATTGAATTGAAGGTCAATGGAATGAAAAAGTTTATTCAACAGTTTTTATTGTATAATTTATTTTGTGTTTTGAGATTGTATCTTTAATTTGGACTTGTATTTTGTACAATTTGAATATTTTTACTTTAGTATATTATGATTTGTAATTTTAGATATAATTTTTTATTTTTTGAAAAATAGTTTTAATTTTCAATTTTTTGATTAACCGATAAAAAATAATCAAAAATTTGTATTCGGTTAGTATTTGCTTATTTCATTAGTACGGTTCAGTTTGGTTGGCTAAATTTTTAAAAGATCAATTTTTAGTTATTTCGGTTCGATATATTGAATTGAACCGATCGTTGCACATCCCTAGCCACCATAACCAACTTGGTATCCTAACATTGGTGAAAATTACCACTTTACTCTAGATTTGCAAGCTCTTAACTTCGCTACAAATTACAATGAGAATGATCTCTTACATGTAGATGATGGATATGGTTTGCAAATAGCTCACACCGGTACTGCTTCTCTTCCCTCTGCATATGGAAATTTAAAATTGCACAATGTTCTTTATATTCCCTCTATTGTTAAGAATCTATTGTCTGTCCAATAAATGACCAAAGACAACTTTTGTTACTTTGAATTCTGGCCTAACTCATTTGATAAAGGATCAATGCATGGGGAAGGAGCTGATGCATTGCACCAATAAGAGTGGTGTCTATACTCTGTGCCCTTCAAAACAAGAAATGAATGCAAAAGTACCAACCCTAGATGAGTGGCATGTACATTTAGGTCATCCAAATCACAACAAGCTTGCAATTTTGGTTACCAATAAATCAATTTCTTCTTCTACTAAACATTTAAATCCTTGTTCCAGTTGTTTGTTAGGAAAATTCGCTCGTATTCCTCTTATTGCTATTGAACACAAAACTAGTTCTACCTTTGAGATTATCCATTAGGATGTTTAGGGACCTTCCCCTATTTTATCATTTTATAGCCATAAAATATTTTGTTTTATTCATTAATGATTTCACTCGATTTGCATGGGTATATTTTCTTAAAAATAAAAGTGAGCTCTATAACACTTTTTTGGCTTTTGAAAAAATGGTGAAATGCCAATTTAATTGCAAATTTCGAGATTTCCACTTTGATTGAGGTGGCAAGTATCAAAAATTGCATAATTATTTCAATTCAATTGGAATTAAACACCGTATAGCTTACCCATGCATGCATGAGCAGAATGGTACAATTGAGATAAAGATTTGCCACTTAGTTGATACTACTTTTACACTTTTAGCTTATGCCAAATTACAAAGGAAATTCTGGAATTTTGCATTGGAACAAAGTAATATGTTGATTAATACTTTACCCAGTGCCATTTTACATCATAAATCTCCTTATAAAATGTTGTTCAAAAGAGACCCAAATTACTTAAGTTTTAAAATTTTTAGCTGCGTAATTTACCCCTTGCTTTGCCCATATAATGTTCAAAAATTTTCTTATCGAACAACTTCTTGTATCAATTTGGGTCTAAGTCTAATTCACTCAGTTTATAGGTGTTTTGATAACAGTACAGGTCGAATTTATCTTGCCCATCACATAAGGATTCATGACATAGTTTTTTCCATACTTGGACAAAGATGCCACATCATCTAAGGAAGCCACGGATGCACTATAGTTAACAATTCAAATTTTAACCCATACTCATTTCGTCCCACCATCTGCAAATTCCCTAGGTAATGATTCTCACTCTAATACAAATATTTTTCCATTATTATCTCCTTATCCCATTAAAACTACATCTCCTACTTTGCATCAATCATTACCTTCTAATATCTCTCCATTTGCATCCTCATCACGAACTTTCACTACCTCTTTATCCATATCCACATCACCAAAATCCACCAATAATTATAATCCAACTACCTTATCCCCATCCATACCAAAATCCTCATCCAATTCAATTTCCATTTTATCTCGCTCACCCATTCCAAGTTTAACTCAGATTCAAGGTCTGAATTTAATTGTAAACCTTACCTTATACCCAACCAACCCATAATAACTCGTGTTCACCCAATGCAACTAAGATAAAATCCCAAACAAAAGAAATATGCCTTCCTCAGCAAACTTAAGCCTAATTACCTCACCATTAAGTCCAAAACCGTGACCTAAGCCAATCCATATATAGAGTGGCATGATGTAATACAAGCTGAGCTAACTACTCTCATCTAAAACAAAATATGGTCCCTTATACCTAAACTTATGAACAAAAATGTTGTTGGCAATAAGTGGATTTTTAAGATCAAACGACATCCGAATGGCATAGTGGAACGATACAAGGCTCGCTTGGTACTAAAAGATTGACACAGTAATATAGGATTGATTATCAAAAGACATTCTACCCAGTGATCAAGTTTACTACTGTACAGGTAGTCATTACACTTGCCCCCATCCATCAGTGGCCTCTCAGGCAAATAAACATCTCCAATGCTTTTCTCCATGGCTATTTATTTGATGAGGTGTACATGGAACAACTCATAGGCTTTACAAACACTGCTTACCTAGATTATGTGGGTCGCCTAAATTGCTCACTTTGTGGCTTAAAGCAAGATCAACGGTAATGGTTCCAAAGATTATCTGAATTCTTATTATGCCTGGGTTTTCAACAATCTAAAGTCAATATAAGTTTATTCATGCTTCATCATGGTAATCTCAATCTTTTGATTTTAATTTATGTGGATGACATTCTTTTGAAATGTTCAGATGCATTAAAGTTTGATCGATTCCTTCAATCAATTAATAGCATATTCCCAGTCAAAGATCTTAGCCCTTTATGTTATTTTTTGGGCATTCAGGTGGAGGATTATACTAATGGCCTTTTTTTCATGTATTAAAAATATCTCAAAAGGCTATTGTTCGAAACCAATATGCTAAATTCCAAGCAAGCAGCACCCCTATGCTTGTCTCGACAAATCTTAGTAAGACCATGGGTGAGCTGTTTGATCAACCATCTCAGTATCATCAAGTTATTGATGGCCTATAATAGTTGACATTGACCCATCCAGATATAACTTTTACTATCAATAAACTGGCTCAATTCATGCATTGTCCTACTATAATGCATTGACAGAAAGCTAAAAGACTTCTATTATCCTAATGGAATTTGTAACTACATTACTTCTCAAACAATGACTAAGCTAGCTATCAAGATGATTGACGATCAATCGAGGGTTATCTAGTGTATTTTGGGTGCAATATAGTGTCATGGAGTTTTAAAAAGTAACCTATAGTCGCACTGTCCTCCATAAAAAATGAATATAAAGCTCTTACCAATGTTACTGGTGAGGCATCATGGTTAAATTCATTGCTACAGGAACTTGGGTTTCGTAATCTTAAGCCTTTACAATTATGGTGTGACGATGTTGGGATTATCTACCATTCCTTAAAACCCATTTTCATAGCAAAACCAAACACGTAGAACTTGACTACCACTTTGTGCACGAACAAGTCTAGCTTGGTAAGCTTCACGTGCCCTTTATTGGGTCCGCGAATAAGCTTGCAAATATCCTCACCATACCACTCGGTTTTAAGACATCCATCTTCAAGATAAGCTTCAGCTTCAGATCCCTCTCCCATCAACTTAAGGGGGTGTTAGTGAAACTACCTTTTGGATATACATTTTTATAGGTTATACTTATACATATTTATCTTATGCTTAAATGTATCTATTATTAACTAATATTATCATGTATCTAGTATAAATACTACAATGTAACAATGAGTCATTAAGGAAAAACAATAAAGAATTATTTTCCCTCATCTTCTTCCTCTACTCTTCTAAATCTACACCTATTATAAGAAGTACAAAATAATTGATACATAGGCTTAAAGTTGATAGATCCTACGCTAATGTCATCAAATTAAAGAAAATAAACACTATATAGAATCAGATATAATGTAAATAAATGTGACAAAGCAGCTTTAGCAAATTTTCAATATGAAGTAGTAAAAGAAGAATTGGAGTGGCTTGATAGGAGTCTAGTAGGCTAGCTCCATCACCCTCAAAATTGTTTCACTATTCGAGATAGTTTAATTAGTTCTAACTATTACAATGGCACTTGTTAGCCAATGGGTGAAAATATAGTTCATTTTACTTTTTATTCTATTGAGGAAAGAGAAAAGATGATTGAAGGTGACTAGATTGGCTCATATATTGGTTTGAATATGTAAAACCATAGGATCCAAAATCCATCTGCTCGAGAAGATTTGCATGGATAAGGTCTGAATGAGTTCCTCTTCATGCTCAGAATTCATAGTTCTTCAGCAAATTTGTTATCATCAACGGTGGATACATGTTTGGATGAAGATACTAGAATAAAGTGAGATTTGATATTACCTGAAATTTTATATCCATTTCTTGGCCTGATTCCATTGATAGCATAATTAAGGTTTGTATAAATGGTGAAATTTTTCTAGTGAGAATTACAGAGGAACCTTGTATGATCTTTCCTGATTTTAGAAAAAAGCATCTGCTGCTTATCTACCAGTTTTCTTTCCATTGTTAGTGCCATCTTTATCCAAAAATTATTTAGACCTTTTCATCTTTTGAATGAACAATGAATCCTTGATTTTTAAAAGCAATTATTGATGAGAGTAACAAATTAAATGCTTTGGCTTTTTAAAAAAAAAATTAGTTGGCAAGTCCTAAGGAATTTTTCAATGCTTATATTTCTCATTTGGCACCCTATGGACCTTTTTTTCAACCCATCTCCTCTTAATGATAAGCTTAAGCCTTTGTTTGGACGGGAGTATGTTGGATAGAAATTCTATTTCCTTTAATGAAGTAAATAAGATTAATGTAAATTTTATTTACTCTCATTTACTTTTCATTATTTAGTAAGTCTAAAATAAATATAGAGTAACTTGTAGTTACTTTTTATAATTTAGAGTAAATATAGAGTAACTTTGTTTTACTCCTAAATTGGGAGTAAATATTTTGGCTTATGAAGGGTAACTCAATTACTTTGTTCTACTCTCAATTGCTCTGTATTTTTACAAACCAAACAGAGTAAAATTCACTTATTCTGTAGAAATATAATTGAGCTTGTTTGTTGGAGTTATTAGAAGCTATGAGTTAGTTAATTAGTAGCTGAGCTGTCGTTTTCGTTGTTTTCTTTCTAGTCAGGTTAAGTAGCGGTTATTGTTAAGTTAATTAACTATAGTTCATTAACCATAGTTAACTATTTTTTTTCTTGTATAAATACAACTAGCTATTTTTAGTAGTAAATAAAAAGTTAGTTACAAAGTAAGAAGAAGCTTTGTTCTTCACTATTCTTCTTTGAATGTTGTTAAGCTGGTTTTTTCTTTATTTTTTAGATTTGTACATGGTATCAGAGCATCACGATCCAGATCTGAGGTGTAAACAACATGGCAAATCTTGAAGAACCAGCAGTAGTAGATTTATCGTTGAATAGTAAAAATACTGGAAGTAATCAATCGAGAGGTTTTTTTTAGATTGTGATTAAGATCCTTTGAGATTGCATAGTTCAGATCATCCTGGTATGATTCTTGTGGCCAATCCGTTGATCGGTAACAACTTCATGAGTTGGAGTATGTCAGTGATGAATTCTTCAAAAGCTAAAGATAAGCTAGGGTTCATTAATGGTTTGATTAATGTTCCAGAGAGCAGTAATGAATATAAAAGATGGTGAAAGGTAGATTGCATGATTAAGCAATGGATTTTGAACTCTATGGCAAAGGAGATAGTTGATTCTTTCATCCACAGTCCTAATTTTAAAGTTCTTTGGTACATATTGGAGGAGAGATTTGGAGATAAGAATAATAGTCCTCAGTTGTATCAAATTCAATGTGAGCTAAGTTTTAAAGAACAAGGAAATAGCTCTTTAGCGGTTTACTACAGCAAACTTGCTAAATGTTGGGATGAGATAAATCGACTTGAGCCTCTGCCGATTTGTTCTTGTAATGGTTGCAAATGTGAGTTGAATAAGAAACTAGAATGTATTAATATGAAGCATAAGGTTCTGTAATTGTTGATGGGATTAAACCAGTCCTACGATAATATTCGTAGTCAGATTCTAGCTTCTAAATCGTTACCTAGTGTAGACAAGGTTTATTCCATGATCTCTAGAGTTCAGAGGCAGAGACAGATTCAAATGCAACATTCAAAATTTTTAGATGCATATACGATGATGATATGAAATCAAACTGGAGTGAAGAACAATTGGAAGAAAAATGATGAAAAGAAAAAAAAAGACAAATACTGTAAGCACTGCAAGACTGAAGGCCATGACAAGGAAACCTATTTCAAGCTTTACGGTTATCCTGACTGGTGGAAGGAGCTAAAACAAAAAAAAAAAGAAATATAAAAGAAGGCTACAAGAATAAATAAATCAACATGGCAGAGTCTTCTCTCGATGATACAGATGAATCAGAAAAACACAAGGATGGCAGTTCAAAATTAACTACTATAATTCAGCAGGAGTTAGCAAATTTATTGAGAGGAAAATAGTTGGTCGATGTAGAGTATATGAACTTTACAAAAGCAGAATATGCAGGTAATTCTATTCACTTTTCTTTTCATGCAAGAAAGAAACTTATGACAATTGATATTGATGTGTTTGGGAAATGGATTGTGGATACCGGAGCTTCCACTCATATATGCAGCAAGAAGGATGTTTTTCTTGATATGACTGGGGTTGCTAGGCCTACAATAGTTCATCTTCCTAGTGGAGAAATTACAAAAGTGAAGTTTAAAGGAAGTGTCCAGTTTGGTTCTGCATTGGTGCTGAAAAATGTCTAGTATATTCCTTTTTTCACTCACAATTTACTGTCAATGAATAAACTCTCAAAGTTTGCTTCAATAATGTTCGATTTTTACCCATAACATTGTGTCTTACAGGACCTGAAGACTAAGAAAGTGTTAGCCGTTGGAAAAGTTATGAGCAATTTGTATTTGTTGGATGAAGATGCTTTTCAAGGAAGTGTAAGTGTCTTTGATGTGAAGACTGTTTTCCTGAATAATGCAGAGATAGATAAGAATTGTAAAAAGAATAATGGGGTAATTTCCTCACTTGTATGGCATAAAAGGCTTGGACATCCTTCTTTAATTGTGATGAAATACATGAATTGTAATAAAGATGGTTTTGAAGAAAACTATTGTGAGATTTGTCCATTAGCTAAACAAGCACGGTCCTCCTTTCCAATTAGTCAAATAGTTGTTAAATCCATGTTTGAACTTGTATATATTGATATTTGGTATCCATATAAGTAAGCTTCAATATCGGAAGCTCATTATTTTCTGACTATCATGGATGACTTCAGTAAATGTACATGGACTTATTTGATATAATATAAAATCGAAATGTACAAGATATTTCAGTCTTTTATAACCATGGTTAAAATACAGTCTGCAGCCAATACAAAATAGTTCGATCGGACAATGGAACTGAGTTTGTTAGGTTTAGTTTTCAAGATTTGTTGAAGGAGAATGGAATTCTACATAAAAAAAGATGTGTCTATACTCCACAGCAAAATGGCACCGTGAAAGAAAGCATAGGCATTTACTGCAGGTTGTTAGATATTTGCTGATACAAGCTGGTTTGCCTAAACGATTTTGGTGAGATTGTATTTGACACGCCACTTACTTAATAAATGGTGGCCCACTGTGGCTTTATCATTGAAGACTCCTTATAAACTGCTATTCAATAAAACACCTTCTTATGATGCTTTGAAAGTCTTTAGATGTCTATGCTTTTCAACTATTGTACACCCACACAAGGATAAATTTTCATCAAGATCTATTAAATGTTTGTTCTTGGGGTTTTCACCAGGTCAGAAGGGGTATAAGTTGTATAATATCGAAGAAAATTGTTATGTTGTTTCTAGAGATGTGGTGTTTAAGGAAGAAATATTTCCTTACAAGCTATCAAATGCAGCAAGAGTTGATGTAACAGGTTCATTACCACTTGTTCCCATTTCAACCGATGCCTTTTATCCTATTCCAACAACACAACAGGAAGATCTTTCGGATGCACCTATAACACCAGCCCATGTAGGACCTTCATTTGATTCTAATTCTGTCACAACAGTTTTAGCTTCTTCAGTTGAATCAGAGGCTACTTCTAGCCATGATGCTGACATTACACATGGGGAAGATAATGGTCAAACAAACATCCATTTGAGAAGAAGCCATAGAAGCAGACATGCTCCAGCTTGGATGGCTGATTTTATTGCTAACAATATTTGTCATTTTTCAGGTGTTTTACAGACTTTGCGGGTTGATGATAAGTAGTACGCTCCAAAGACATTTTCTTTTTACTCCTTACCTAACTTCTCTGAGGATTATCTTTATTTCTTAATGAAGATAAATAGATGTCAAGATCCAAAATTTTATCATGAAGCGAAAGGGATTCCCGAGTGGGAGTTGCAATGCAAGAAGAATTGAATGCTTTGGAGAGAAATGGGACTTAGGAGTTGACATCTTTACCACCTGATAAAACTGCTATTGGGTCAAAATGGATCTACAAGACAAAATTAAAAGCTGATAAAACTGCTATTGGGTCAAAATGGGTTTACAAGACAAAATAAAAGGCTGATGGTTTAGTGGATAAATATAAAGCTAGGTTGGTAGCTAATGGCTATAACCAAGTTTCGGGGTTGGATTTTACAGATAGTTTCTCACTAATAGCAAAGGTAGTCACAGTAAGGATATTCATTGCACTGGCAGCAGCACGTAATTAGAGTCTTTACCGACTTGATATAAACAATGCTTTTTTGCATGGTTTTATTAATGAAGAAGTCTGCAGGTTGCCTCCTAGTGGATATAAGAAAGCTAAAATTGGAGAGGTTTGTAAGCTTAAGAGGTCGTTGTATGGGCTCAAATAAGCTTCTCGACAATAAAATTTGGAATTAACATCTTAGTTATAGAAATTTGGCTTTTAACAATCTACTCATGATCATTGCTTATTTGTGTATTGCAAAGATTCTGTGTTTATGACCATTTTGGTTTATGTCGATGATATGTTGTTAACTGAAAATTCAGAGGAGCTACTTGCTTCTGTTAAACGGTTTCTTGATGATCAGTTTACAATAAAGAACATCGGTCATGCTAAGTATTTTCTTGGCTTGGAGCTAGCAAGATCAGCTGCTAGAATTTATGTTAACCAACAAAAGTATGTCCATGATTTACTTCTTTTAGTAGGTTTGTTAGGTTGTAAACCTGATGCCACTCCTCTTCCGAAGGTATTGATTCTTTATTTTGTTAATGGAAATGCATTACCTGAGTAGAAACAACAACAATTTCGGAGGATAATTGGTCAACTGCTGTATTTGGGTTTTACTAGGCATGATTTTACATTTGCTGCTCATCACTTGAGTCAGTTTGTGAATCAACCCACAAATGTTTATTGGGACTGTGCAATGCATGTTCTAAGATATTTGAAAGGCTGTCCTTCTTTGGGTCTTTTCTTTCCTATAGAGAATGACTTTATAGTACAGGCTTATGCAGATGCTGATTGGGCTGCATGTATTGATAGCAAAAAATCAGTTACTGGTTTTTGCATCTACTTGGGTGGTTCTTTGATTTCATGAAAGTCCAAAAAGCAAGTGACAGTATCCAAGTCATCCGCAGAAGCTAAGTATGGAAGTATGGCTGCTGTAGTGTGTGAACTTCAGTGGATCTCTTATATTTTCCATGACTTAAGCATACAATTGCAGCTTCCTATTTCCTTGAAATGTGATAACAAAGCTGCTCTTCATATCGCAGTTAATCCTATTTTTCATGAGCGCACAAAATATATAGATATTGATTGTCACATTGTGAGGAATCAGTTGAAGGCTGCTTTCATTGATGCTACACATTTGTTTACTTCTTTGCAAGTGACAGATTTATTTACAAAAGCATTGAATGGTCCTCTATTCAACAAGCTCAAGTTTAAGTTGGGCTTAGTGGATTTTCACCAAGCTCCATATTGAGGGGGGAGTGTAGAAATATAACTGAGCTTGTTTGTTAGAGTTATTAGTACCTGTAAGTTAGTTACTTAGTTGCTGAGCTGTCATTTCTGTCGTTTTTCTTTCTAGTCAGGTTAAGTAGCGGTTATTGTTAAGTTAATTAACTATATTTCATTAACCATAGTTAGCTAGTGTTCTTTTCTTGTATAAATACAGCTAGCTATTTTTAGTAGTAAATAAGAAGTTAGTTACAAAGTAAAAAGAAGCTCTGTTCTGCACTATTCTTCTTTGAGTGTTGTTAAGCTGGTTTTTTCTTTATTTTCTAGATTTGTACATATTCTCTCTCAATTACTCCCACTTACTCCCGTTAACTCCCATCCAAACAAAGGGTAAGTCTAGTTTAGTTCCCTCAAATGGGCTTAAAATTACTAACATGCAAATTTCTGGAGTGGAGCTAGTTTCCTTAATCCAAATCTTATCCCGCAACTCTCTTATCTTAAACAAAAAGGTTGGTGAAGGGAAATATTTAAAAAAAATAAAAAAGAGTTGGATGTTTATACCCTCCAGAAGTTAGAAGAACAAAGTTCTCTTTTCCTCCATTGCCAAAAATGAAGGGTAGGAAATAAAAAAAAAATTTCGAAAGATGATGCTTCAATTAAAAGACCTCAGCGAAGATTGAAGCTCTCCTCAAGGCAAGGTAGCAGACAAGTCTTTTTATATGTATTTTTTCTAAATTATAAAGAGTAACCAAAACTCTAAGTTACTCTATAAATATGAATTTTTTTCTAACTTATAAAGAGTAACTACAAGTTACTCTATATTTATTTTAAATTAACCAAATAATGCAAAGTAAATGAGAGTAATATAAATTTACATTACTCTCATTTACCATATTAAAGTAAATTAAAATCCCCCAAAGTTACTTCCATCAAAACAAAGCTAATTATTTCGGGTTTTCTTGTATCGCTTTCTATGAATTTTTTATATTGCAATATTATATGTTTAGGCATAAGTATCAAAAGAAGGGCAGCGAGTTTATGGATTCAGAGGAAAAAAAAAAGGGTATGATCATGAATGAAGAAATAAAAATGGAGAATTTTAATTCTTGTGTAATTAATTAAATATAGGGTAAATCAAGGCTTGATTAGCGAGAAATTCGGTCTATAGGTAGCAGGGGGCATTCTAATATCCGAGAGACAAGATTATTTTGACTTAATTGATGTTATGAGAGAAAACTGGGTGGCAGTAAAAAGGGTCTCAAAATATCAGCACACTAAATGTCTTATTATTACCATTTGTGATCCTTTAAGTGATGATCTTTAACTTGCACTTTGGTAGCAACTTGAAGTTATTGTTGGAAGTCTTGTTGCCTTTCTTATTATGTAGAGATTTTAATGCTATATTAAAGGAAGAAGAACATTGGTGTTCTAGCAAGTTAAGAAAAGATAAGAGATTTTTTGAATTTTGTGAACATAAGGTCTCATTAATGTGCCTCTAGTTGGGAAAAGCTTCATATGGAGCAATTCTTACAGTAAAAGCAGAATTGACAAATTTCTTGTTAATGGACTATGGTTAGCAAAGTTTAACATCCTGAGATAATTTTGTTTACCCAAAGGCATTTTCAATCATTCTCCTATCTTGTTGTCACTTTTGGAACATGATTGGAGACCCAAACCCTTCAGATGTCTAGATTGTTGATTTCAAGAACCCGGTTTTGTAATTGAAGCTGCATCTTGGTGGAAAGATATATGCTTTCATTCTAATATAGATCTCCGTCACATATTTAAACTTCTGAAAAATCGTTTGGTTTGTTGGAATAAATTGGAATTTGGAGACATTAGCCTTGCCATTGAAAAGTTGGAAAATGACATTGAGTTGCTTAATTGTGATTTGGAAAATGTGGACTTACATGACATCATAAAAAAAAAAAAATTCATGCTTAAAAAAAGAAATTCTCTGCTGGATTATCTTTGAAGAAAACATAGAGAGAGAGTCTATATGGCGGTAGAAATCAAGAATCAAATGGTGTATAAAAGGTGATAGAAACACTCGTTTCTTCCATTTGTCTGCATCTATCAGACCATCTTCGAATCAAACAGCTTGTTGCCTACCCAAGATGGTTTATAATGAAATTGTCTCTTACTATAAAGAGCTTTATAATGAAAAATCTCATTATAGGCCTTTGTTTTTCCTTATTTTTTCAAGAAAATTTCAAATGAGTATTGTTTCTCTTGAAAAACCATTTTCTTTGGAGGAGGTGAAAAAAGCTGTGGAGTTGTGACAGTAACAAGTCTCCTAGGCCTGATGGCTTTATCTTTGGGTTCCTTAAAGCAGTGCGAGGAGTTTATCAATTTTGATATTTTTTATATGGTACAAATTTTGGTGATTAGGGAAGTCATTAGTGTGGAACAAAGTTCATACGTAAAGGGAAGACAAATTCTGGATAGTTTATTGGTTGCTAATGAGGTAATTCACTCTTTCAATCCTTTAACAGCCGTGGATTTCTCATTAAAATTGACTTTTATAAAGCTTTTGATTATTTTTCTTAAAGTTATTTTTTTTTTTCAATTTTATAACAAACACTACAAGAAAAATTTCAATTAGCGACGGTAAATTACCTAAGAAAAGCATTCCGTAGGTAATTATTGATGAAAAATTCTTTCCGTAGCAAAATGGTAGGAAAAAAAATAATTTTTGTAACATAATAAAAAATCTATTGTAAAAAATAAAGATAAATTTCATCGTCAAACTTTACCGATGCAATTTAACAACGGAATAGATAAATTCATTGTAAAAGAAACTGCCAATATTTTTTGGTAAAAAATACATACGAAAATTACCCACATAATATTATTGTCGTGGTAAATTACCAATGTAATTGACCATAGAGAAATTATCTATGAAAAATTATGTTTCCGTTGGAAAATTAATTATATTATGACATTCTCTCTCTTCGCCGTTATCATTTTCTCGGGATTTTTTAAAAAATGGAGTGTTTCAAAATATTAATCGGAGAAATTGTGTGTTTGTGAAACATATTGGAAAAATGAGGTGGAGAAGCCTAATCCCGCAATAGAGGACTGTGGGAATGGGAGTGGGCTGCGGTGACTGAGGAAACCAGAAATATGGCATGAAATTCTATTTTTATGTGGGGTCCACTTATTTAATACCGCAACAAGTACTTGTGGAATACGAGAATTTAAATTGTCAAAAACACTAAAATTTAAATTTAAATTTAATTAGTTGCATTATTATTCAAACATAAATGTCTATAATAAAGTACTTTCTTAATCATCAAGCCACAATTAAAAAATTATGTAAAAATTTATGGTATTATAATTATAATACACTTTATTTTTTAAAAATTTTCTTCACAAATTAAATATTTTAGAACGTTTCTATTTTCTTAAAATACACTTGATTATATTATATTTTATTATTTTTAAATTATATTATGATAAATTAATTTATTTTTTTTAGAAATTACAATAAATATCTTATTATTATTATTATTATTATTGAGTGGTAAGAAAATTGAATTATGAAGTGTGCAAGCCATTTAAAGGATCTGTCTAATTATCGATCTGATGTTATCCAACTCTAAACTAATGGGTTTAATAAAGAGAGTCCGACCATATACCAAAATTATTGAAAAAAATAAAGAAATTCATATATTATTTTTGCCTATATTATTACTAATACACCTGTATATTTGTGTGGATAGTAGGGATGATCACAGGGCGGGAAATTCCTGTCCCCGGTGGGGACCCACCCCGAATGGGATGGGAAATTCCCAAAAAATTCCATCGTGGGAACGGAAATGGGAGAAAAGTATTCCCCGACTTAGAATTCGGGGCAGGAACGGAAATTGTGGTCCCTGCCCCGAAATTTTTCCGCCCCCGAAATTTAATTACTAAATTTAATTATATTTATATAATTTAGTTTTAAATTATATTTAATTTTAGTTTTATCAATTGTTAAATTTTATATTAGCTTGATTTGTAATTGAATTTATATTTTCAATTATAATTAATTATTAAATATTATATTTTAGTTATAATTAATTTTTTTTTAAATAAAAAACATTTTTTATGCGGGGATGGAGGAAATTTTTCCCCCGAAATACTATTGGTCCCCGCCCCGCCCTTGCGCGGGGCAGTAGGTAGGGAGGCACTCCCCGCTCCCGCCCCGCGATCATCCCTAGTGGATAGTTCTCACTGACTGTTGTTTCTCCTAAATTTATGGTTTGATGTGCTCTCCATCGGTTTCTTTATATTATTTCTTATTAGATATTTATTATAATTTTTAAAAAAATAAATTAATTTGTCATAATATAATTTAAAAATAATAAAATATAATATAATCAAGTGTATTTTAAGAAAATAGAAATATTCTAAAATATTTAATTTATGAAGAAAATTTTAAAAATAAAGTGTGTTATAATTGTAATACCATAAATTTTTTAATTGTGGCTTGATGATTAAGAAATGACTTTATTATAGACATTTATGTTTGAATAATAATACAACTAATTAAATTTAAATTTAAATTTTAGTTTTTTTTTACAATTTAAAATTTTCTATTCCTGCAAGAATTTATTGTAGAATTAGGCAAGTGGACCCCACACAAGAACGGAATTTCATGTCATATGGCTGATTTCCTCGGTCAATGCAGCCCACACCCATTCCTGTAGTCGTCTGTTGCGAGATTAGACTCCTCCACCCTATTTTCCCAATATATTTCACAAACACACCATTTCTCCTATTAATATTTTGAAACATCCCATTTTCTCAGTATTAATCTCGCTTTTATCCCTGCTAATAATCGCCTCCATCGCCCTCTGTCTCTTTCTCTCATAGTTCACTTCCCCCCTCTCTCTCGATCAATGTTATTAAAACCGGATCGGATAAAGAACCGGAGAGCTCAAGGATTCGTGGTTCGACCGGTTCGTTGGGGTTCAATCGGGTTTTTTTCATTTTTTAAAAAATATATTATTTTTTAAGTTTTATATAAATATTATGAAAATATCACTATATAAAAAAATTAAAAATAGTTTAGAAAAATATATTTATCATCAAACATTAATAATAAGACTATATTTTCAAGTCATTCAACATTTATAACAAGAATTTAAGATAAATATAGTACAAAATTGTAAATTTTTAAAGAAATCCTTCAAATATAAATTATAAAATTTTATTTTATTCATAAAAAATTCATTAAATTGTTTGAATTTTAATTATTTTGTATTTATAATTTTATTTTATTTTTTTCCAGAAAAAATAATATTGTATGAATATTTTGGACAAAAAGTTGGTTTTTCTAAAATCAAACCGGTTTTTTTATCATTTAACCCGGTTTTCTCCAGTTTTATCCCGGTTTAATCGGTTTTTTGGCGGTTTGAAACAGTATCTTCCGGTTTTTATCCAATTCGGTTTGACCTCCCGGTCCGGTCCGATTTTAATAACCATGCTCTCGATCTACTTCCGTCTCCCCATAGAGAGCTCTACTCATGTGGTTCTCAAACACTGTAAATCGTACTCACTGTGAAATGGCTTTCCAGGCAGAGGAACAAAACCCTAGGTTTTTCATCATGCTTCACGTCGGTGCCGGCTATCATGCTTCATCTAGCGAGAAAGCCCTCAGGTCTGCCATGAAATGAGCTTGCCTTGCCGCTGCTTTCGCAAGGTAGTCTTCTCTCCTGTTTAGGTTGGTTTAATGACAGGTAAGCTCAGCTCCATATTATACCGCGGATTCGACTCTGATTTGATCCCTACCCCATCAAGCGATGCCTGAGAGGCTGCTTGTGCTCTTATCGAGACCGCCGTCGTATTCAAGGATGACAAGAGAAAGGGCTCAAAATCCAAATCATAGACAACCGTCGAGTCTACCACTTTGGTCATCGACAAAGACTAGGTGGCCGAGCACGCTCGCCAAGTATGTTCTTCCTTCTTGATTAAAATATTGTTTGATTTTGTTTTTTTTTGTTTTTCTATTATTTAATTGTTAGGGTTCTAAGATTTTAGGTTTCGAGAATGTTACTTGGTGGCATGAAGGTGGTTGGCATTAATGTATGGGTTGGTGATACTTTGTTTAAGAATTCGACCGTCACTTTGAGCTAGGTGGTTTATCTCATTTTCATTTTTCTAATTTCTCCTGTGTTTATTTTTGTCATGTTATCTAGGAGATCTTTTCTTTTTCTATAATATAGCTATTTTCTCTGATAATTTTGTTGATAATGGGCTGGCATAGCTACTGCAGACAGTAAAGGGAGTTGCTGACCCCTGTTCATAATTTTGTTCATACATGTTATAGACCCGGGGGGTGTTTATGTACATAAATCCTTTTATATACTTTATTATCTCAATTTTACATTCATTATATGCTGTTTAGCTCCATGTTACATTCACTTTGGCTAAACTTGTTATGCTTGCTGTTATGAATAACTTTGACAATAATTTCCATCCTAATAGCAGTGGGTAAGGATTGACTTCTTATCGAAGGAATGATTGTGTATTCCAGACATAATCTATGTTGCTGGTTCCATGTCAATTCTGTCTCAGGTAAGTAGTTCAGCTTATTATTATTATTATTATTAAATAGAAAAGTGACTAGAGTGTAGATTTATTCTTAATTTTTTATGTGAATTCTTTGAAGGAGATTTCAGTTTTGGATTATGACACGGTGTTGCAGGCACCGAAATTACCACTTTACCAGCCCACTATTGAAGAACAAGAAAACAAAATGCTAATTGCAATTGTACTTGCTTGTGATTAAATTATTCAAGTACATGGCCTGCAATGCATTTTCCTATCAGTGGAACCTACTCTTTAATTGAGCTTCCAATTTAATGCCAATTTATAGGTTTGGTTTCTGCAAATTGTCCTACAAACAATTATTTGACAAAAGGAAAGAAGAAAAAAAATTGTCCCCGTTGTGCTAATTGATATTCCAAAATATGAGCTTGTGATCCCCTGTTGTGCTAATTTATGTGCTTTATTCAGCATATTCTTTTTCTCTTGCTCATTCCATTGCTATATTTCTTGGTATTTACAGGTATATGTGGATTATATTAAAGAAAGCTTAAGGAACTAAATCCAGCCACGAGGAACATCACACTTACGACATTGGAGATTTTTACAATTTTATTGATGGCCTTGCAGATATGAGTGCTTTAGCGTATGCTTCTCTTCTTTCTCTTTCATTCTGCATGTGTGTGCTCACTAGCAAGTGAGAAGCACTCTACGTGCAAATTGTATTATCAAATATTATCAAGGAGTTGGTTTGCTGAACATGTCAATAAATTATGTTCATATTCTCTGTACAAATTATATTATCAAATATTATATGGATATTTCATGTGTAATTTGTCTAGTTTTTCTCATAGTTATAATGGTTTTTTTGGAATTGTCATGTTGACATGGTTCTGAAACAATTTAATCCATCTTATTTATGGCGTTGGAAAGTTCAATGAATTAGGAATACAGCTTTTTGATATGGTTCAGATAATTATTAAAAATTTGTAATAATTTTTTGCGACAGAATGGTGGAGGATAATTCTTTCACGATTTTTTTTATTTGTGAGCTAACTTTACCGACAGGAATATGTTTACCGTAGCTAAATTTTTCTATGAAAATTGATATTCTGTCAAAAACATTACCAACGGAAAATAGATGTACGTTGTTAAATTTTCCTACGGAAATTCAATTTCTGTTGGGAAATTTTCCTATGAAAATTAATTTCCATCGGAAAAATTTTCTACTGTTGTTTTTCATACGATATTTTCTGTCGATAATTTTCGTCATTAAATATATTTACCTACGAAAAATAATGAATTTGTACCAATAAAAGTAAATTTTCTTGTTATGAAATAGGTAAAAGTGAATTTTCTTGTAGTGAAATGGGTTTTGGCTCAAGTGGATACACTAGATTAGGGAATGTATAGCTACGACAAGGGTATTTATTAGGGATGCTCACGTGGTGGGAAATTTTCGACCCTGGCAGGAATCCAATTTAAATGGGGTAGGAAATTCCCGAATTTTTCTCCCGCGGGGATGGGAATGGAAAAAAAAAATTTCGATGTGTATTTTGGAACGGGGACGGGGAATGGGGTACCCGCCCCATAGAAATCCCCGCCCTGCAAAAAATAATTTTTTTTTTAATTTTAAAATATAATATTTTATAAAGAATTAAAATTAAAATATAAATTAATTTTATAATTATTAAGTTTTAAATTATACTTAATTTTAAATTTATCAATGGTTAAAATTTATATTAATTTAAATTATGATTGATTTTAAATTTTTGATTTATTAAATATTATATTTTAATTTTAATTATTTATAAAATATTATATTTTAAAATTAAAAAATTTATTTTTTTGGAGGACGGAAATCCCTGCGGGGCAGGGACAGGGGGAATTCCCTCCCTGTTATTGAATCGGGGGCGGAGATGGAAAATCTCCACAATTGGCAAGACAGTAAGTGGAGATGTAATCCCCGACTCTGTCCCGTCCTGTGAGCATCTCTAGAATCTATCCTAGTTAATGGCAATCTTTTAAAGAAATTGTCTTGTCTGGAGGTCTTAGGCAAGCAGACTTGCTTTCTCTTTTCCTTTTCATTATTGTGGCAGAAGGTCTTTCTAGGCTTCTTAAGAAAGCATTTTCTCTTAACCTTTTTGAGGGTCTAAACTACAATCCTAGAGATCCTAAGAGCCTAATTTTTTCACATCTACACTATGCGGATGATACCATTTTTTTTTTCACCCAGCCTAGAAATGATGTTAAATGTCAAAAAGCTACTGTGGATCTTTGCTTCTATTTAAAGACTAAATAAGTTTCTCTAAAGTCTCTTTGATTGGTATTAATATGGAAGTAAATTGGCTTTCTTTGTGCCAAATCCATCAGATGTCGCTCTCAATTGTTACCTTGTTCTTAACTTGGCATCCCTTTGGTATAAATTCTCACAAAGTTAAAAACTTGGAAGTCTATCATTGAGAAGTTCCGAGTAAAATTGGCAGGTTGGAAGGGTAGGTTTCTCTTTATGGCTAGTATACTTGTGCTAATCAAGGCCATTTTATCTAGCCTTCCTCTTTACTATATGTCTATCCCTAAAGTTTCTACGGGAGTGCTGAAATTAATGGATTCCATTATGAAAAGATTTGTTTGGGGTGGTACAGAGGAGAAAAAAAAAGCTCTGCAATATTAATTGGAATTTAATAGAAAAGGCCAAGAAGCTAGGAGGTTTGGGAGGGAGTTCTATTAGTATGAGAATAGAAGCTTATTGTTTAAGTGGATTTGGTGCCTTAATCCATCAAAAAACACACCTTGGCAAAATATCATCTAATTCAAATATGGTGTTGCTCATAATCTTTGTCCCAACTTTTCGGGAATCACAAAAGCTTCTCCTGTTTAGATGGATATAGTAAATTTTTTTCCGTAGTTGTTCTCTAATGGTGTGAGAATTGCAGTAGGCAGTGGCGAGGCCACATTGAGGGAATTGTCCCCCCTTAATTTTATATATATATATATATATATATATATATTAGATAGATAATTTTGCTCCCCTTAAAATTTTATTTTTACCTCATTCTTTTAAGTTATTTCTTAATTTTTTTTATCAATGAAAATCTTTTATCTTCACACTTCCATTAAAATAAAAGTACAAAACTCTATTTTTACTTCTTTAAATTTTTAAAGAAAAATTAGATAAATTTGAGAAGAAACTAAAGACTACAATAAAAATTTATCTTTAATTAAAGGTTAGTAATTTAGTTTTGCAATTTTTTTACTTTTATATTTTGCAAGTATTAGCAATATTTCATATTTGTATATTTTTATTAATTCTTGAGGAGCCTATTTCAAATTCTAATTTTTTTAGCGGCATGAAAAATTAAATTTAATTATAATTTGTCAATTTAGACCCATTTTAAATACCCATGAACAAATAAAATGCCCATTTGGAATATTTGGCAATGGTGGGATCTTTTCCGAATATGACAAAGGCAAGTTACTCCATGTTGCTCAATTTTATCCTATTTATTTTTTTACAATCCAGCTCATAATTCTTGAAAATGAATTGGAAACATATATCATTGATATGAGATCTACTAGTGAGTTTTCAAACATTACAAGAATAGGTGATCTTGCTGAAAAAATAGTGCAAACGAAAAATGATATTTTATATCATTTGATTTATAAACTCATCACTTTGTCACTTATTTTACCAGTGTTGACTACAATAGTTGAAAAAGTTTTTTTTGCTATGAAATTTGTGAACAATAGATTAAATAACAAAGTGGAAGTTTAATGGATATCTGATTGTTTGATCACTTATATTGAAAAATAAGTATTTAATACTATTGACAACGAAATTATTATTTATTGCTATCAATGTATGAAAACTCGTAGAGAGTAACTGTAATTTTTTTTAAATATGTTGATGAATATTTTTTTATTTAACAATTTATTTATAATATATATATATATATATATACATATATATATATATATATATATATATATATATATATATATATATATATATATATATATATATATATATATATATATATATATATATATATATATATATATATAAGCGTGACTTATATTTTTGCCTTTCTTAATTATAAATTCTAGCTTCGCCGGTGGCAGTAGGAAAGGATAATTGGTGTCCGTTTTGGCATGATGTTTGGGTTATGGAAGCCTCTCTTAAGCAACTCTTTGCTCACTTTTTTACCTTATCTTTGGCTCAAAATATAGTAGTCAAAGAGTGTGGGCTCTAGCACCAAAGGAAAATGGGTTTGAAATTTGAAGTGGAGAAGAAGATTAAAGGATTAGGAACTTCAATTAGCTTATGATTTGCTCTCTATTCTAAATTCTTTTTCCTTATCTTTATACCGAGAATACAAAAAAAATTGGGCTTGTGAATTAAATAGATCTTTTCAGTAAAATCAACTTGTCGTATGGCACATGTTCCTTTCTCTTGTTCTGTAACTTGTTTTTTGCCTACTAATTGGAGGAATTTAGCTCCACCAAAAGTAGAGATCTTTTTATATTGTTGAATATAATTAACACAATATCTTCTTTGTAAATTGGGAATTATGCCTTTTGATGATATTTCTTGCCCTCCTTATGAGTCCAATGAGGAATCAGTGGATCATTTGCTTATTTTATGCCCTTTCTCATCCTATATTTTGTATAAATTAGCAAATTGGTGGGGAATTTTTTTCTATCTACCTGGCTCTTTCAAATATCTCTTGGTTCAATGGATAGATCTCGTTAATCAAAAATTTCAGTCAAAGATTTGGTTAATTATCATTCTTGCCACTTTGGCTTGAAAGGAACTAAAAAGTCCTTAAAGGGAAAGCTTTCAACAAAGATCTCATTTTTCACCTCAATATGGTTAGAACCTCCTTTTGGGTAAAAATCACATAAGGACCTGGTTTTTCTGCAGGGTTATAATCTTTTTCTTGCTACTTATTGTGTTAAGATCAAGAAGGCTAGCTGATAACAGCTCAAAAATTATTGGGCTGCTATCGAATAATTCTGTTTGACTTCTACTTCGATGGTTCCTAAAATAATAAACCTCCAATTGGGATGTCCGACAAAGGGACTCTCCGACAATCAAGTCAGTGAATAGAAAAAGAATGATTATTGTAAAAATTGGCTAAGAGAGATCTATACCTAAAGATCTTTTCTATTTATAAAGACAGAACTCCCAGCTTGTAAGGAATCCTGGCAGCTATGAAAGTCCTATTAAGGAAGGTGTCTTACCAGAACAAGAACCTCCTCCAAAATAGGAATTTTAGTTAGGACAGGAATTTTAACTAAGAATAATCCAGAAACGGCATCGTAGAAGCGCTAAGTGGAGCGAGGGTTCTCTGAGTTTCCCAAAACCAAAGTAATGGGCTCAGATCTAGTCCTAGTCCGGTTATCATAGGTTCCCCCTGAAGTAAGAGACATTTATATCAAACTGGATTTTTCGAACTATTGCTTGAAATCATACTATCACCACCTTTTAAATAAAATGAAAAGTTTCTTCATTCCCTGCGCTGATAGTGATTGCAGAGTAACATCTCTTTGTTCCTTACAACTATTATAATGCTCATCATTACTTTTCTCAAATCCTGCATGCTAGCTATTACCGCCATTAATGTCACATACTTCGATGAAATCAACACCATCCTTTAATTTTTGATCCAATTGCTAGCCACCTCTATAAATACCTTAACCTTTTCTTCATTTTCACCTTTTACACTCATTTTCCTACCTATTTCAGTCTCCTTCCTTACCTTTCAATTCCTTCATCATATTTTCAGGTTAGTTCCTTTCTCCAGTTATTTTCTTTGTGTTATTTATCTTTAAAGATGAGTGAATCAATAGATTCCAACGAAATTAGGGTTTTTAATAATCTATTAGAAGATAGCATGTCGAGTGCTTCTATTCAAAGCTCCTTTACGGATGATTCCCCTATTGAGCTCCCTTCATTTCAAGTTCCTCCAAATATTCCTGAGCTTAGAGTAAGTGCTCCACTAAACTCTTCACCATCGAAACCCCTTAACCAAGTCAAATTAGACCTAGTAGACCACCAAGAGCAAACCCTTATGTTCCCCAAATCAGTTTATCTATCAAGGCAATTGAGCTATACAACTTGAGAGCTCGATTAGGAATACCTTCTCAGCATAAACTTCTGGCTTTAAACCCATATATAACTGCCAATACCGACTTTAAGGATAAGAAAAAACTCATACTCTATGAGGCTACCGTACATGCCTGATCTATTCTCCCTCTTACCCGCTTTGAGATGTCAATTTTGTAGTATTACGATCTTACTGTGAGTTAAGTGCATCCAAATGAATGGCTCACCCTAAGTGCCTTTCAAATTTAGACTTATGAGAATGGTATTGAGCTTACTATTCATTTTTTCAAGGCCACCCATCTTGTCGAACTTCATAACATGACCGAGGATTATTGATATATCCAGGCTCAGCCAGGGTATGGCACTTTTTTAGGGAAGCTGAACTCCCTGAAGAGTTGGAAAAGTAGACTTTTCATTTTTTAGAGTGAATCCGATTTTCCCTTTCGGACCTCCTAGGGAACTTTTGTCAAGCATAATGATCAACATCTACTTTTGACTTCAGATGAAGAAAAAACTTTATCTTGGTGGAGGGAGCTTGCCTAAAGAAAATTAATGTTTATGACTTTTTAGATCCATAGTCTTCCCTCGAGCCTCCTAGTGAAATACGACGTATTCTTATTTTTTCCTTTTTTGATGTCGGAGTCTAATTTATTTCTCATCCTTTTGTTGTCTTGCAGTAATGAAAAGGGAGAAAGAAACTTCTTTCCAGGAGAAATTTAAGGCCAACAGGTCCAAAATCGGGGAAAGTTCTAGACCAACCAGCAAGGCGACACTTGATGTTCAAACCACTTTTGCCGAATAGGTAGCTTAAGTGGCACCAGCTCCTATAGTTTGACCTATTCTGAGCATTTCAGTTGCTCCTCCTAAGAGCACTAGCCCTTCTGCACTTGCTGCCATTACCATTTTGGATACTTCTCCCACCTCTCAAGCTTGTGGCTCGCTGCAACCGAGCATACCTTCATTCATGCTGCTGAGTCCCTTCTTTGATCGGGTTCACCATAAAAAGGCGATCGATCCCCCTGGATAGGGCAAGAAGGTCGCCCAGATAATTGATAAGATTTAAGGGATATGGCTGCAGAGCTAATCTAATTCAAACTTTAACAGCTCTTTACTTACATGTATTCCGAATGAGGTCTTATACCTTGTCAACTTGAAAGTTGATCATTTATACGCTGTTATGAAGAGGCACCAAGTAGAGGTACCTTAGTCTGATCGTTGATTTATCCATACATGCCATACATATAATGATATATATTTTATTTTTTTATTTTTTTAAAGCTCAGTCTTATTAAATGTTACTATCGGTAAGATGTGTAGGCTTTTCGACCTTCTGAAAGATGAGAAACAAATTACCAAAGAGCTAGAAAAGAAGCTAAAAGGGGCTCAGACAGTGGCCTAAGATTAGAAGGATCAGGCTTCTAATTTCGAGGCCAAGGCTAAGGAGCTCGGTGAATCTTATCAAAAGGCCTTCTAGGAATATGCTTCAAATTTAGTCGCAATTGAGGCATCCATCTCTAAGGCCAATGAGGAACTTTGAGCCCTCTCTGATAAGGCTAAAGATAAACTCCAAGCTTCTTTGAATGAGCTTGAAAAGTGTCGAACTAACAAGGCCTCTTTAGAGGGTCATGATGCTGAACTTGAGGAAAAGGTGGATGATCTCACCATGGACAAGGCCATCTCATATGGGAACAAACTCATTCAAGTAGTGAAGGACAAGTTCTCTGATGAAGACCTTACCTAGCTGGAGGAAGTTGAGCCTGATGAAGAATAGTTCGATCTCTTTGATGTCCTCTTTTTTTTGTAAGTCTTGATTTTGTGTAATGATAGTCTAATGTTTTGTTGTAATGAACTATCAATAAAGGTAATCATTTTTGTAATTTCAGGATTTGGCTAAAGTAAATCTCATTATACCAACTTTCCTTCCTGAGAGGCATTTCGGATAAATCGAAATAGAGCCTCTTGTATTGTAATACCCTTATACCATTGTACCAAACGTATAATGATCAAATGTCAAAACAGAAAGACGATAACAAAAATAACAATACTAAACAGTCTATTAGATTTTTTTTTTCTTAAATCACAAGTACATTCGTGACATAACAGATCCATCGGATAAACTATTCTAATAATAAAATATAACATAAGTTAAATTACATTTGATACCTTCCATATACACATATATACATGCCATGCCAATAATCATCCTTGAATTCCTCTTTGAACTTGGTCAGCATTGTAGTATCGGCTACGAACTCCTATCTTTTAAATCTGCATGCAGTCAACAAACTATGCGTTGAGCATCGAAATGCCCAGTGGTGGATACATATCCCAAACTTTCCACAAACATTATCATTCACACAAACACATATATGCACGTATACACATATACATACACACATGCATGCTTCCATGAGCATTCTTTAATATTAACTATTTATTTTATCATTTTGATGTGCATCATACAATCATACACAAACACATTCAATCATGTAAAACTGTTCGATCATTCAGTAGGATACAATTATCATATTCATTTTTATGCTTACGTTTAGTCATTTATCATATTAACTTTCAGTTACAATTAATCTTTTTAATATTATTAATTGATCTTATTTATACATTTCATTTACTGCTCATTATGCAATTTATAAATTTTGGTTCTTAATATACTATTTTTCTTATCATTTTACATTTTAATACCAATTTTTTTCACTTCTTACAGATATATTACTCACATTTTGGTTCTGCTTGGGAATTATCTTCGTTCTATTATTCCTTATACAATCATTTGATCATTTAGATATACATTCATTTATCCAGATCTTTAAACATTTACCCAATTACTTATCTTAAAAAGGATCTTCTTATTTCAATCATATATGCTCTTAAGGTTTAATTTTTCATTCACTACAAGAAAAATACCATTTAACGAAGGGAAATTCAATCGTTAAAAGTCAAAATCCGGTTGTTAAAAACCTATAACGATCGAAAAATCCAGTCGTCAACCGATGGTTAAAAGCCCCGAGGTTAAAAGTATATACGACCGAATTTTGTATCTGGTCGTTGATGTATATAATGACCGAAGAATATTCGGTCGTTGAATCTTAATTTTTAATGACTGGATTTTTCCCCTCGCTGATGGTGTTAACTTTCAACGAAAAAAAATTTCGATCGTTGAAATAATTAACGACCATTTTTATTCCAGTCGTTAAAGTGTATTCCAGTTGTTAAAGTCATTAACGATCGGAATATTTTCAATGTGAAATACTGAGTTTTAAAGGCTGGATTTGCCCCTCGCTAACTGTGTTCACTTTCAACGAAGAAAATTTCAACCGTCGAAGGTACATTCTTGCAATCGAATTTTCCTTCGCTAAAAGTAAATTTGATCACTCATATTAAATTTTTAAAATAATTAGAACATTTTATTTAAGTAATACCTGTATAGATCATTCACACACATATATATCAAAAATTATAATCAATAATCCTTTCATATATTGAAAAATATCAATTACAAAATATACAAATATTTTGAAATTGTTTTAACATTATATTTGTCTTATAGAAGTTTGTTAACAAAAATAGTCCCTATGATACTAATTTCTACTCACTTAGAATCTTTAGAAGAATGCATAATGAACCTCAGATCCTCCTTGTCTATTATTTAGAAGATCTACATAATTTAAAGCATAAATTTATGATTAATATTCATAAACAAATTAATTAAAGACAGTAAATCAAATGGAAAAAATCAAACAAAAGAAGAGGTTAAATAAAATGAGAAACTGACATTTAAATTCAAAAACATTCTCTCTCTATGTTTATGAGTTACACTTTCACTAGACTAGTAATCAAACTAAGCATATTCACAAAAAAAAAAAAGCAAACATGTAGGCTATGATCCCCTGTATTTACTAGAATGGCAGCTATGTTTCGAATTGCTCAAAGTTCTCAAGCTAAAGGCATTTGCTCCATAGGGTCAGCATACAAAGGCAACTGACAATGTAACTTTTTGTTTAGCAAACTCTAGAGATGTTGGAGGGAACCATACAAAGTAGCAAACTGTTCAAAACCTATGTTTTTTAACAGATTAATTAAAGACAGTAAATCAAATGGAAAAAAATCAAACAAAAGAAGAGGTTAAATAAAATGAGAAACTGACATTTAAATTCAAAAACATTCTCTCTCTATGTTTAATGAGTTACACTTTCACTAGACTAGTAATCAAACTAAGCATATTCACACAAAAAAAAGCAAACATGTAGGCTATGATCCCCTGTATTTACTAGAATGGCAGCTATGTTTCGAATTGCTCAAAGTTCTCAAGCTAAAGGCATTTGCTCCATAGGGTCCGCATACAAAGGCAACTGACACATGCAACTTTTTGTTTAGCAAACTCTAGAGATGTTGGAGGGAACCATACAAAGTAGCAAACTCATTAAAATAATGAATAATGGAACCTCATTTGCCAGAAAAGTTTGCATAAAAGAAAATGGGCTTTGTCACGAGATAGTTTTCCAAATTAAGCACTATTTCCATCAACATAGGTTTTGTTTGATTAGACATTCAATTATGCCTTATCCTATGTTTTCTTTGCATGGTTCAATAAGTGACATGATAATAGGCTTCAATTGATTACTTCTCCCTTGGTTTAACTAGGCTTTAAATTTTTGATCTTTGCCCAATGTGAGATAATTCAAGAAAAACAAGGATGGCCACATATTAAGCTGTGATGTTGACATACAAAAAGTATTCCCTACAACA
The DNA here is from genome assembly GCA_037975025.1 of Excoecaria agallocha. NCBI lineage: Eukaryota > Viridiplantae > Streptophyta > Magnoliopsida > Malpighiales > Euphorbiaceae > Excoecaria > Excoecaria agallocha. The sequence continues at coordinate 55,412,349 of CM075808.1, forward strand.
TTTCATCATTTATAAAAATACAATTAAATCACCTGCAAGCATCCTAGCTAGCTAGGTAGTATGACAATCAGAATCCTATAAAGAATTAGTCTCTAAGTTCCAATTAGTTAAAAACTTCACAGTAATTTTCAAACTTTACAAATGTGTCGCTCGAGTTTTTCAAAAGCTCAATATTGCTTTTAAATTACCTTCAACTTCTTAAATTAGCTTCTAACTTAACTCTAAGTCCACAAAAATTTACAAGTCACAAAAACTAACTGTAGTATGGATTATGTGAGTGTAGATTAAGATCCTAACTCAGATTAAAAATAGAGTAAACCTATGGTTCAAGAGAAGATAAAAAGGCTTCATAGATAAAAATGTTGAATTAATCAAGTGACAAATAAGTTAAAGTCAGTTGTGTTAATGTATCCTTTCATGTTATTATCATCTGTTGTATTTATCTTCATAGTTCTTATGTTTATCTTTTATTTTCTGTACTTGTATAAAAGGCTTTACCTTATACTTCATTAATATCTTATACAACAAGAGGAACAAAAACAGAAAGAGAGAGTTTTAATCATAAACTTAATCTCAAAAAAAAAATTGATTTTATTGATGTGAAACAATGGAACCTAGTTTTTCTGACGTGTAAAATGGTTTTCTCTAGTTGTTTTTGAATATCCATTTTTTATTTTATAATTGGTAGTAAAATACAATTTTCATGCTTGTCATCCAAAAGTAATAAATTAATGATCAATTAGAATCAATTCAACATGTTCTTGGGATTTACTTATCTTTTGCTTAAAGGTAATGATGAAAAATAGAAATATTGCCATAGGCCTTCTTAGAACGGAACACACAACCATAAAAAGAGATTAGAAAAAGAAGAGCTCACCGAAAGGATGGTTTTTTGAGCTGAAACAGAGAGCTTGAAGCTGTTGCAACTATTTTAGATTGCAGAAGCTCAAATGAAAATTTAAGGTAGAAAGATCTAACAATAAAATTGAATCTTACGGAGTAAATGCATTTTGAGCAAGATAGTCCTCCCTCAAAGCTTTGCAGTTTCCAACGTAATCTTATCTTGTTCTGCTAAAGCATATTTTCCCACAAGCTACATTAACCAAGGAATCATGGGCATTCATTGACAACTAGATTAAAAAACTAATTGCACTTTTCAAGCAAAATTAACAAGATGAATGTTGTGCCAGTCAGTAAATTTCTACTCATTGACTTGGCAGTGTAGCAAACTACCACCAGCATTATAATACATTTATAGTTCTAAGGCGTGAAAAAAATATTCATTAAACAACACACCCATCACATATAGCTGATGAACTTCATGAATTTTATGTCTTTTAGTAGTTTGGGCAAATCATATATTACAACCATTGTGAGCCTAGGGGCACACAAACAAAGATTTAGAAATATGGTGTAACTATGTCATCCTCACAAGTCTATGATTCCCTTTCATTTCTAGTAATAATACAAATAGAATAATAACTTATATGAGATTTTTTAGCTTTATATTTCGATCCTAACTAGTTTAATACTTCAAACTATGTTCTAGTTATTAAATTTCATGACCAGAAGTATATGACTATGAAGCTCAAGCTATGATGTGATTCACCATCCTTAAGATACTACTAACAAGCTCAAGCTATGATGACATTCCACCACCCTAAAGGGATATAAAAAATACTACTAACAAGCTCAAGCTAAGCATTCACGCAGATCAAATAATAGGATAACTATGTTCTGAAACTTACAATTCATCTAGAACCATGTGTCACAGTTCCACATATAAAGAAGCTTTAAAATAGAAAGTGAAACTTCTTAGAATTTTCTGATATTTAGGAATCAAGATGATTTTCTTGTGAATAAACCACTAACCTTAGCAAATACCGAGACAATCTTAGGAAGATACTGATTATTTGGACCCAAAAGTTCACTATCTGACCTGTAGATAGATACAAAGATGAATATTGATTACAAATTCATGTCTAGGAAAAGATCAGAGAGGAAATCATATAGATGAGTCCTCACCTCTCTACCATCAAGCAAAGCTATTCATGAACAAACTTTTGCTTCAATCAAATCACCTGTTATTGGCAGACAATTTAACCACGCTAGAACCACCTGCAAACACATTTACTGCTGTCAGTTACAAACTGCAAGAGATATGCCGAATGGTAAATTTTCCCTAAAGTGAAAACACATTTATATATTGTAGAATACATTTGTATATAATAGAATACCCTTTAATGATATCTATATGATTTGCTAAAACATATACCACATGAACACAAAATTACCTGAGCTGAATCAATACTTTCACGATGAAATTGGCAAATTTTCCCTAAAGCAGAAACAACATTATCATACGCCATAACATTTTCAGGTAGCTTGGCATTAGGATGTCGTATATATACCCATTTTCTTTTTTTCCACTCCTTTGGGAATGAAGCCATCTGCCACAGAGCTCAATAGCAAATGAAATTCAAAGTCATACAACATGCAATTTATATAAATAATTATTAAGCAAGACGGTGTATTGAATCCTATTTGAAATCACAAATGGGATGTACAATACAATTGATCCGCAATTTATTGTAAAGAGTTGATTGATCCTCCAAAAAAAATCCCATAATAACTTGTTTTTACGAGTGAAAACCGGCATGCCTTTCAACAATCATAATTTAAACTAGTAAATCAAAATAATAATAATAGCAAATTGATAGCAATTCAATAAGAAAAAAGTACTGATTAATTACAAAAGTACAACTAATATGCCATCATACAAATAGCTGTGATGAATAGAATTGTTTCAAATTTATAAATGTGAAATAAATCTGTTGATTGTAAATTACAAGTTACAAGTACCAAGTGAAGTTCCAAAACATCACTGAATTGACAGACACTAGTTAGGAACTTAGAACTAATTCAGCCAAATCACTTGGTACTAAATCAACCACATGTAAGTAGAAACAGACAGAAAATTGCTGAAAAGAAAAGAAAATGAATATACCAAAACCAACGAATTCAACATAAAACTAGAAAGCACCTAAAAATGTATTAAGGTAGTAATAAGTTCATGTATATTAAAAAAAAGCATAGACAAATAATATAAAAGTGAACCGAAATTTACTGTTTGTTTAGTTAGGCTTCATTTCTTGTAGACTACTACCCCATTTTTCTTCCCAGTCATTTGACCTCAGCACAACTACTCAAGTCATTGCCACTAATGCTTCTCTGCCTTATGCCTCTACCTGATGTTTAATTTTCGATCACAATAATTCATCCATCTTTTATCTAGCCATGACTCAAGATAAGATTTGCTTTGCCCAGTATGCTCTGACCATCTAAATGAACAAGTAGCAGAATTCGCAGAAGCCACAAGCTTGAAAGCAGAAAAAATAAATAAGTAGGATATCTCGAAATTTTAATAATAAGAGAAAAACCCAGCCATTCTCTGATATAAAGAACACATAAATTCTCACGGCAAGTTATTTTCCTCCAAAATTGACAACTTGATTTTATTATTCAAGTTATCGAATGAAATTAAAACCAAAGAAAATTATATAGGAAAAAAAATACTCAAAAAGGAAGAATCTTTTGGAACTCTGGGCAGGAACCTGTAATCCCCAAAACAAAGAAAGCAATCAAATTTTTGTAGAATTTGGAAACCTGCAAAAGAAAAGTTTAAAATAAAAAATTTTGTAATCAAAATACCACCACAAGAACAATAATCCACAGGGGGAAGTCGCATTAAGCTCTAACAATTCGACTACATCGTCAACAACATTTACTGAAGGAGGACCTGATGTGAAGATTGGGGCCAAGGTGAGGGTAAAAGTTCAATCTATAAATTTAGCTTAGGTTCTGCCATAATGCTACAAATTTTTTCAAGTAAAAACAAGATAAAATATCCACTAGCTGAAGTTTCATATCCTTTTGACCAAGCAAAGCATGAAAATCAGTTGGAAACCCCATCTCTAAAACCAACCATCACCAAGGATTTAAAGAAAAAAACCGAAAAAAGAAAATCAAAGAATTAGAGATACCTTTCATTGATTGAAGTGGCAACCATCCACCGGTGACTGAAAGCTCAAACGGATCGACTACAATGGCAAGTCAAATGGAGAGAAAAAAATGGGGTTAGTAAAATTGGGAAAATGAGCAATTGAATGACAGGAAGTGGAATAAAAGTGAAAAAAGTGGTGATGTAGCTACGAGATAAACCAACCGAGGTCGAGAGCAATCGAAGCTTCTATTTCTGCCATTTCTATTAGATTTAGAAGATAAAAAGAAAAGGTTTTGCGTTTTTGCTCTTTTTTAATCTTTTAGGTTTGTGATTTTTATTTTGGAGGTAAACCACTCTGAAGTCCCGCTTTATTTTCAGGGCAATAACCACAGGATCTCCACTATTTTAACCACCGAATTTAAGTTGGTGGTTAAATAATAAAAACTAACAACCGAAATAATTTCCCTTTGTTGTTAGTATATTTTAATGACCGGATTTTTAACCCTTCGCTAAATTTTGGTGGTTAAAAGTCTATTTTCTTGTAGTGATTTTTTTAATACATATTATGGCATGAACAATTTTGATTTAGTCCCTATTTTCACTTAAGTGCCATAATTCACTTTTAGATCCATATCTTACCATATAATAGGGTTCATTCATAATTTTATTTTTCAATTTACATTCTATTTACTAAATTACAATTTAGTCCTTGCACTTTCATTAAAGTACAGTGGTGCTTTCTTTTATATATAATTTGTTTACACTAATTTGTTTATTTGACATGTAGTTTATCATTTTACTACAATTACATCACTTTATGGCGAATTGTATACAGATTCCTTAATTTTTACTTGTTTCCAAAATTGACATTTTACATTCTATTTATAATTTTGTTATTAGTTCACTTGTTTTTATTCTAAATCCATTATTTTGCATACTAATTATCAATCATTTTTTGTTTTAATATTTTCATGTCAAATTGCATTTTAGTCCACCAAAACTACAAATGATTACTTTTAAGTTTTTTTATTCAATATTTTATCATTCTCATACATAGTTTCATTATTTTATCCCTTGTGCCCATTAAATTCATCAATTGGGTAAATTATCATTTTGATCTTAACTTTTCATTTTCTTTCATAATAGTCCCTTTTCCTTTTTCATTTCCATTCACTTTTCACATTTTGAACTTTTATGTCATTATTATCGTTATGCCCCTAGTATATTCCCGGCGTAAATCTTCAGATCGGATATACGGAATGTGAACCCTACGGCACGCAACAATGTAATACAGTAGGGGATGATCTCGAAGAACCAATCCACCTCAGATCAGATTAGAATAGAGTAGAGCAATCATAACAGATACTATGGGTGATCATTACGATTCTACCATAGCAAAGCAAGTCACCATGACTTGCACCACGGTATAAGTGTCCCTATGGCCAGCCAATTATATCCTGAGCTAGATTAAATTGCCAGACCACTACTAAGGGCAACATGCCTGTTCATTTCAGAATCTTTTTTTCTCACATTTTTGACATTTCAATTTACTTTTGCAGTTTAGTACACTGACTATCCAATGCTTTCCTTGTCACTTCAGTACATTGTTCATACAATGTTTTTCTCATCATTTCAGTACATTGTTCATTCAGTTCTTTATTTTCAATTCAGTACACTGTTTATTTAGGTCTTTTATCATTTTACACATCTAATCTTTCACATGCTTTTGCATTTCAGTATATTAATCACTTGGCATGTTTATCATTCTCACCCATTTCATGAGTGATTTAGTTTTCTTAAATTCACTTTCACGTTTTTAACACTTTCACATACTTTTACATTTTCATTTACTTATTAATTGATTTTTCTATCACTTTTACACATTTTATGAATTATCTAATTATAAATCATTATTTTCACCCATTTATGAATTATTCACTATAATTCAACAATTTCATTTTCAAAAATATTTATATAATTTCCATATGAAATTAATACAATTACTTGGTATACCTTTTAGTTTAATCCTCAATCTTTTATTTATTTACAAAATTATCCTTTTTGCACATCAATTATAAAATTGTCACTAATTTACTTATTTTCATTTTACATTCATTTATTGGCATACAAATTTTCGTTTGGTCCTTATTTTAATTTTTTACGTTAAATTTTATTTTAGTCCTCCAATTCACAAAAGTTCATTTTTAGGCTGTATGTTCTCTAAATTACCATTTTACCCTTTCTTATTATTTCTTTATTACTTTTGCTCTTTAAATTCAATATTTGGGAAAATTACCATTTTACCCTTAAATTTTTCATTTATTTTCAATCAGGTCCTTTTTGCATTCTAAACTTCATTTTTACTTTTCTTTTTACACTTTTCTTTTACCTTTACCATTATTTCTTTCTTTTTCAGACTTAAACTTTTATACAAGGAAAAATTTCTATTTAGTCTCTGAACTTCGTTGCTTTACAATTTTATTTCTCTAGTTCATGTTTATTCACAAAATTGCCATTGTATTGATATCTTATATTTTTAATTTGGTATACTTTTATGGAACTACGATTTAGTTTCCAGAATAGTTAAATTACCATTTTAAAATTTTTTTCTCAATACTTTGTAAAATTTCAATTTATTTTTTCAACTTTCAACTTTCAATTTCTTTCATTTTAGTCCTTTGTCACTTTAGCTATATCATTTTTCATGCTTTTCATTACTTTTTATTTCTTATCATGTTAAACACTATCAACATAAGTACATATTTTATTAACATAAATATCATAAAATCATAGAAAATTCCCTAGCCTACCATTCGGCCATAGTAAGATTTTCCCTTAATTTTTATTTTTTTATTTAAATCATTCAAAACATCATTTTTTTTATCCTTTTAACCTTTTCTATATCAATTAATTTAATTGTTCATGCACTAATCACATGCATGCATAATAAATATAACCATAAATCACACCCAAATCAATGGAAATTAGGAAATATTGTATCCACTTACCTTAGATTCACTTCCTTCACACTTTAATCTTCCTCTCTTTTGCTATACTCCATAAATTATCATCATTTCCTTTAAAAATCTTAAATGGCTAATTATGTAAAGGTATAAAATTATCATTTTATTTGCTCCAAAATTAAATCTAACATCACAAATGATCTCTGCATACCTTAATTTATCTATATAAAACTTTAAATCAAATTATAGAGCTTGATTTCTCATACCTCATTTTTGATACATAAATTTTAATCCCTGATTTCTCTCACTTTTACTCCTTAAATTGGAGATTAGAGGCTGCTATAATATGATAGAGAGGTTGAAATTAATCTAGGAGGCTTGATTTTGGAGAGAGATTAGAAGAGAGATGAAAAAAGGTGGTTATAGAGGAATAAAGAGAATTTAGCTTCAAAACGAAGAAGAAGTCAGAAAGCTCACAATTTTTTTGCTGGTTTTTGATATTTTATCTTAAATAGTCTGAAGTTTGGGTTGGAATAAGCTGATCCAACCAAGGTGGTTGGGCCTAATTCAAGCCCAAAGTTGATTTCATGCCTATTTATGTACTTTAAATTATTTCTCTCTCTTTCCAAGCTCAAATTCACTCAAAATAAATTGCATAATTCTTAAAATATATAATATAGCCTTCACAAAAGTTTTTGGCTCAATCAGAATCTATTTCTAATTCAGTTCACTAAAATTGGTCTGATTAGGTAATTTTCAGTGTTATCGTAAAATTAATTTTTCACCATCAAATAATTACAAATATTATCTATGGTCCAATTGAAAATCCCTACAAGTTTTAAAGATCAATTACTATTTTTAAAATCTCAGTCAAATTTGCGGTCAATTGGTAACTATTTGAACAAAAATCATAATTTTTCTCTTACTTTCTGTGTTCAAACCTTCCTAAAAATACTTTCAAAATTCTCAAAATATATTAATTAGGCTTTATGAATATTTTTGGATCAATCGAAGACTATTTTTTGGTCTGATCCACTTTTACTAGTTCGATAGTTTGATTTTTCATGTCGCTGAAAAATTATTTTTTCTTTACCATATGATTTTACATCTCATTTAATATAGATCTGAAAATTATGGTGATTTTTAGAGGTCATTTTCTATTTTTAAAGTTCCAATCAAACCTTTATCAATCTGAGCACTATATGAACTGAAACTATGAAATTTCCTTATTTTCAACTTTTGGAGATTCATTTAATCTCATTTTGATTCCAAATTTAAACATTGGGCTTCTACTGACATACTCTTTCCAATTATCAAATAAAATATTTTTCAACTCCAAAAGGTACTCTTCACCCTAGTATCATTATTCACCATCGGAAAATACTATTTTCGATAAACTCGATATTTAGGCCATTACATGTATTATGCATTTGTTATTTCGAACTTACCCCTAAAAGATGTCTACGGCAAGATTGTTGGGCTTTTAGGAAAAAATACGAATCAAAATGGCTATGTTAAGTTCAGATACAATCAATTCATTCGAGCCTTATCATTTGAATGTATTCAAGCGTATTTTTGGAACCATGTTAGAATTATTCAACCTATTTAAATGACTTAATGAATACAAAAGTATTGAATGTGCCCGCGGCATTAAATGACCTAGCCGAGCTATATATTATTAATAAACGTGCTTATGGCTTTAGCTACCGAGCTAAGCTTTTACATAACATAATGTTCGTGGCGTGAAAGCCATATTGAACTGGAAATTACATTGTACTGAGTGAGCTAAAAAGATCAAGCTCGTGGTGCAAGGCAGGTTTGAGCTAAGTAAGATCGGGCTCATGGCATGGGGCTGAGTGAGCAAAGGCAAGAGCTTATGGTGCGAGGCCGATTTGTGCTAAGTGAAACCATGCTCGTGGTGCGAGGTCGAGTGAGCGAAGGAAAGAGCTCATAGCACGAGGTCTATTTGAGCTTGGTGAGATCGTGCTCATGGCATGAAGCCAAGTGAGCGATGGAAAAAGCTCATAGAGCGAGGCCAATTTGAGCTAAATGGGACCATGCTCATGGCACGAGGCCAAGTGAGCGAAGGCAAGAGCTCGTGGCATGAGGCCATTTTGAGCTAAAAAGGGACTCTCAGTGATATACCAATTTGAGCCCTGTTACTGATGGTACTTCTTCAGGTTGGAGATGTTCCAAGAGTGCAGCAATATTTTTTTAGTCATATCTTTAAGGAAATAAGCTCTAAAGTTTACCACTTCATGTATCTCGAATGGACCTTCCTAGTTAGGGCTCAATTTACCGACTCCAGCTGTAATTTAGGCTTTAATGGCCTTCTTAAGAACCAGTTCGCCTACACAAAAAATTATAGGCTTCACCTTTCGATTGTGATAAGATGCCATCCTCGTTTATATACTGCAGCTCTAATATATGCATCTTCTCTTTTTATTTCTAGGGTATCCAGATGGTAGAGCAAGATTTCATTGTTCGTTTCTTTATTGTATAGATTAACCCTTATACTCAACATTCTTATCTCACAGGGAATCACTATTTTCACCCTATAAGTTAGGGAAAATAAAGTGGATCTTATTGCAGCCCGATGTGAAGTTTGGTATGCCTAAAGTACATTATTCAAATCATCCACCCAAAGACCCTTAGCTTCATCGAGCCTCTTTTTTAATCCTGCCAAAATTGTCTTATTGGTTATCTTAGTCATGTTGTTCGATTGGGGATGATAAACTGAAGTAAAACTAAGTTGAATGTGAAATTATTCGTAAAAGTTCCATATAAAAGCAAATGGGAGAAGATATTTTAGGAAGTCATCCTTATCTCTTCAACTTTCTTCTTCCTTTTCCTTGGCCGAATCACCATTTTTTCTTTCTCTCTTAAATTTTTTTAAGATTTTTATCTCTTCCTTACCAAATCCAAGCATTCCAAGAGTGATTCTACCTCTCTATAAGAATCTTTAATTCTCTACTTCTTGATTTGAGTGAGATTAGTTGGTGCAAACAAAGGGTAAAATGAAAGAGGTAAAAGTGAGGTAAGTGAAATTTAAGATTTTAATTTATTTTAAAGGTGTCTAAAAGTGTTTAGAGGTTCTTAGAGTCCATTTATGAAATCAA